>PVKH010024115.1:0-13697 GCA_004027955.1 Chaetophractus vellerosus
AAAACTTTCTGATTATCTAGGCTAAGTTGCCCTATTTGGGCAGTTTCCAGTGGAAAGCCACTTCCTAACATGCCTATTTCTGATTGGCTGGAGTTAAAGCTCTACCTCGTAGTCCAGCAGGCCTTGAAGGAAAGACTGCCTCTCTCAAGTTTCAGTTTTCTTAGTTGGTCAGGGAGGCCAAAGGTAGTCACTCCAGTCCTATTGATTTTAACAGGACTACCAGGCAAGGTGTTCTTTTTTTTTTTCTTTTTTCTTGTAGTAACATATACATATAACATGAAATTTGTAAGTTTAGTCATTGTTAAATATACAATTCAGTGGCATTAAATTTATAATATTGTGAAACCATCATCATCATCCATTACCAAAACTTTTTTATCGCCCAAAATGGAAACACCATAACCCATTAAGCAATAACTTTCCACTGCCCCCTACCCTCTCCCCTGGTCTACAATCCACTTTTGACTCTGAATTTACAGATACTAGTTGTTTCATATGTGGTTGTTTTAGTTTGCTAAAGGCTGCCAAGGCAATATCCTAGAAATGGGTTGGCTTTTACCATGGGGAGTTATTCACTTATAAGCTTATAGTTCTGAGGCCGTGAAAGTATCCAAATCAAGGCATTGGGTGAAGCTCTATTCCCCAAGGACCGGCTGCTGGGGGTCTTGGTCCTCTCTCATACGGTGAGGCACATGGCAGAATCCACTAGTCTGCCTCCTCTCCTCTGAGCCATGTTGCTTTCAGCTTTGGCTTTAGTGGCTTCCGCTCAGTGTCTATGTTCTGTTGATTTCAGCTTCTGGTTTCCGGGGACTTCACCCTCAGCCTCCGGGGGTTTCTTCCTGTCCCTGAGGCCTTTTTCCGTTTATAAAGGATTCCAGTAAGAAGATTAAGACTCACCCTGGACTATACCTTACTGGAGCACTCTAACCAAATGGCCCTTCACGAAATATAATCTAACCAAAGGATCACAATGGGTTCACAACACAAATGGACCAATTTAAGAACATAATTTTCTAGGGTCCACAAAAGACTCAAACTACCACAGCTGCACCAGGCAGTATTTGTTCATTTTGTGTCTGGCTTATTTCACTCAATATAATGTTTTCTAGGTTCATTTAGGTTGTAGCATGCATCAGAGCTTCATTCCTTCTTATGACAATAATATTCCATTGTATGTATATACCAAAGTGCTGCTATGAACATTAGTGTACAAGTATCAGTTTTCATCTCTGCTTCCAGTTCTTTGGGGTATATACCTAAGAGTGGAATAGTCAGGTCATATGGCACTCCTGTGTTTAATTTTTTGAGGAACCACCAAACTGCTCTCCACAGTGGCTCCTCCATTTTACATTCCCACCAACAATACACGAGGGTTCCAATTTCTCCACATCCTTGCCAACACTTCTAATTTTTTTAAAAATGATAGTTATCCATTTGGGTGTGGAATGTTATCACATTGCTTTGCATGTCCATACTGACTAATGATGTTTGAGCATCTTTTCATGTGCTTATTGGCCATTGTACCTCTTTGGGGAAATGTGTATTCAATTCCTTTGCCTTTTTTTAAATTGGATTGTTTGTCTTTGTTCTTGAGTTGAAGGAATTCTTTATATAGTCTGGTTATGAAACCCTTATCAGATATGTGATTTGCAATTATTTCCCCCTATTTCTGTACATTGTCTTTTCACTTTTTTGATAATGTTCTTTGAGGCACAAAATTTTTAATTTTGATGAAGTCTAACTTATTTATTTGTTCTCTTCTTGCTCATGAGTTTGGTGTCATATTTAAGAATTCATTGCCAAAAACAATGTGCATTCCAGGGAAACTGCCTGAAGATTTTTTTCTTATGTTTTCTTCTAATAGTTTTATGGTTTTAACTCTTATATTTAGGTCATTTATCTATTTTGAGTTAATAATTTTATGTGGTCCAATTTCATTCTTGGAAATCCAATTTTCCAGCACCATTTGTTGAAGAGATCTTGCTTTAGTCATTGACTAGACTTGGAACTCTTGTAGAAAATAAATTGGCCACAGATGTGAGAGTTTCTCTCTGTATTTGCAATGCTATATTACATTGGTCTATTTGTCCTTATGCCAGTACCACACTATTTTAATTACTGTGGATTTGTAGTATGTTTTGAAATTGGGAGGTGTAAGTCCTCCGATTTAATTCTCCTTTTTCAAGGTTATTTTGTTTATTTAGGGAATCTTTGAAATTCTGTCTGAATTTGAGGATTGCCTTTTCCATTTCTGGAAAAATATTTAATGGAATTTAATTTTTTTTTATTTTGAAATACTTTCAAATTTACAGGAGAGTTACAAGAATAATACAAACCCCATACAGAAAACTCCAACATATCCATATCCTCCTGGATACCCAGATCCATCAATTTTAACATTTTGCCACATTTTTCACATCATTCTATCTATCCATAAATCTATCAATCTATCTATCCATATATCTGTTTATCTGCCTATCTATCTATCAATCAATTTTCTGAGCACTTGAGTGTAAGTGTTGTATTAGTTAGCCAAAGGGGTGCTGATGCAAAGTACCAGAAATCTGTTGGCTTTTATAAAGGGTATTTATATGGGGTAAAAGCTTATAGTTACAAGGCCCTAAAATTCCAACTCAAGGCTGCTTTCTCACCAAAGTCACCTGTCACATGTTGAAGCAAGATGGCGGACAACCGCAAGTGAGTGTGCTGCCAGGCCCTGTGAGCGTGTGAGCCACCCAGGCCCCACACATTGGTGTGCCATAAGCCCCATGCATGGGTGCGCTGCCAGGCCCCGCAAACCACGCAGCAAGATGATGACATAACAGGAGAGTGACACAAGGGAGAGCCAAGACAAGATGCACTGAAAAACCAAGAACTAAGCTGGTGCAGGTGGTAAGACACCTCTTTCCCACATCGGAGGTTCCAAGGATCAAATCCCAGTGAAGACAGGAGGAGAAGGATGAGAAGAGAGGACAGGAAACAGACACAGAGAGTTGCCCAGTGAATGGACACAAAAACAGCAAAAAGTGTGTGGGGGTGTAAAAATGGGTAAAAGTAAATAAATAAATAAATCCTTAAAAAAATGTATAGGGGAATAAGATACGGACTATAGTTAGTAGTAATACTTTGACGATACTCTTTCACAGTTTGTTAACAAATGTTTCACAACAATGCAGAGTATTTGTGGTGGGGTGATGTGTGGGAGCCCTGTATGATGTTATGCATGTTTGTTTTGTAAGTTCACAGTGTTTGCTCAACACTTATTGTTTATCTATGTCCATGTCTGAATGATATACTTCAATAAATTGTTAAAAAAAAAAAAAGATGGCGGGCAATCTCTGCCTGGTCTCTCCTTCCTTCTTCCTCTTAAGGCTGTACAGGTCCAGCTTCTTCCGATCTCAGCTGTAGGCTGGCATAGGGCTCATCTCTCCGGACTTCCTATATCAGTCTGGCATAGGATTAGTTTCTTTCCAGACCTTATCAGCTGCTCTGTTCTTTTCAGCTGCAAATGATGGCTCATCTCTCTTTCCGGGGCCACAGGGTCAAAGTTCTCTCCTCTTCTGTATCTTTGGAACTCTCTCTCTTCTTGTGTGTCTTCTTGAGTGAGTGTCTATTTATATCAGCCCACCAAGAGGGCGGGAACTCAACCCTGAGTCACGCCCTACTGACGTGGTCGAATCAAAACCCTAATCTTAACAGGTAATTTAATCAAAGCCATCTCACGTGAATCTAATACAATTAAAGGGGATCACACCCAGAGGAACAGACCAGTTTACAAACATAATCTTTCTTTGTGGGGTTCATAAATAATCTCAAACTGCCAAGGTGGTATACATCATGCTCCTCGAACACTTAATACTGCCATGGACATTTCCTGAGAATAAGGATATTCAATTATGTAACCTCTTTAAGTGCAGTTATCAAGTTCAAGAAATTTAGTGTTGATATAAATTACAAAGGCAATGGATGTTTTGGCAGTTTCCCTGGAACCCACTTGGCCACTCTCCCACTAGGTAGCAGCCATTTGGTTTTCAGGGAAAGGAGCCTCTGCTCATCTCCGGAGTAATCCTGTTGCCCCTGTCCAACAGGCACTGGCTCAGGGACCTGGGCCAGCAAAAATACCTGGAGGGCCAAGAGAAGAGGGAAAGGGGGTTCTTGCTGTCTTAGGCACACCATTGGGTCACTCCAACCCCAAAGCCCATGGGCCCTTCAGTTTTAGTTTCCTAGGCTGCTTAAAGCAGATACCATGAAATGCATTGGCTTTAAACATGAGAATTTATTAGCTTACAGTTTGACATTGTGAGAATGTCTAAATCAAGGCATCATCAAGGGGATGCTTTCTTGCTAAAGCCTGGCTACCAGCCATCTTTGGCTCATCTGCCATGTGGCAAGGCACATAGTAGCATCTGCTGGTCTTTGTCTTCCCTTGCCGGTGTCATTGCTTTTAGCTTCTTGCTTCTATGGCTTTTTCTTTCTGTGTGAATTTCATTCTCTTATGAAGCACTCCAGTAAGAGGATTAAGACCATCCTGAATGAGGTGGATCACACCTTATATCCTGGTTTGAGTCTTTTGTGGACCCTAGAAAATGATGTTCTTAAGTTAACCCATTCCTAAGAGTATGAACCTATTGTATGTGGGACCTTTTGGTTAGATTCAGATCTTTTGATTAGGTTAACTTTTTTTTTTTTAAAGATGCTTAGATTACACAAATGCCACATAAAAAATACAGGGGACTCCCACATGCCCCGCTACCCATACCCCCATACTTTCCCACATCAACAACATCCCTCATTCATTGCAATTGATGAACACATTTTGGAGCATTGCCACTAAACATGGATTACAGTTTACATTATATTGTACTCTCTCTCCCACCCAATTGTGTAGGTTATGGCAAGATATATAATGGCCTGTATCTGTCATTGTGATGTCATTCAGGACAATTCCCAAGTCCCCAAAATGCCCCCATATTACCTGTTTTTCCCTCTCCCTACCCTCAGAACCTCCAGTGGCCACTGACTCCACATCAATGATATAATTTCTTCCATTGCTAGGATCCCAATAAGTCTGTAGTAGACTACCAATAAGTTGATTAGATCACTTTTGATTAGATGGTGTAATGGTTTGACAGTTTATGTAATTATGAATTCCAAAAATATGAATTGAATCATGCTTGTAGACTGATCTCCTAATCTGGGCATGATTGAGGCGTTAACTGCCTCAGACGTTGAGCCGCCCCCCTCGGTGTTTGTGGTCTCAAGTATAAAAGGCTAGACAAAAGGCAGCAGATGGGAGAAGCAGATTTGAGAAGCAGTTCTGATGTTGGAGTGAGCCGTTTGCCCCATAGTCTACTGCTGGCCTTGTGGAGAGACACAAAGCGTAGAGAGCCTCATGGTCTACAGCTGAGCTTGTGGAGGAAACAGAAGCTAAGCCCAGAGAGAAACGCAGCCCTGGCAGGAGAGGAACCCAAAGGCCTGAGCCCTTGCAGACATTGGCAGCTATCTTGCTCCAACACATGGACTTTGGTATGAGAAGAAATTTATGCTTTGTGGCCTGGTAACTGTAAGCATCTACCCCAAATAAATACCCTTTATAAAGACCGACCAACTTTTGGTATATTTCAAAAGGCACCCCTGTGGCTGACTAATACAGATGGCTTCAGTTAAGGCTCTTGATTAGATTGCGGGACCCAGGGTAGGTCCTAATCCTTTTCCTGGAGTCTTATTTAAATGGAACACAGAGAAAGAGAGACGCCATTTTTAACCCTGCCATGTGAGAGAGGACTCCAGTATCGCCTACAGCCACAGAAACACAGAGAAACCCTAAGAGGCTGAGCAAGATGCCTGAGGCTGGAATCAGCCTGATGCTGAAGAGATAAGGCCCAGAGAGAGAAGAGTCATATGCCTGATCACCCACAGATGTGCTCACAGAGAAAGTGAGCCTGCAGGAGAAGGCAGAGTCCTGCCATTTTGCCTTGCCACCTGGCAGGAGTCCAGGATCTGCCAGCAGCCGACCTTTGGTGAGCCAGCATCTCTGATGATGCCCTGATTTGGGCATTTTCACAGCCTTGGAACTGTAAGGTTTTACCCTCATAAATTCCCGTAATAAAAGTCAACCCATTTCTGGTAATTTTGCATTGGCAGTCTTTAGCAAACTGAAACACCTTAACTGAAGTACCCTCATCAAAATATACTACTTACAATGCGTCCACACCCACAGGAATGAATTTGTTTTAAGAACATGCTTTTCTGGGGTCCATAAAGCTTCAGACCACCACACCTTCTCTTATCTTATGATTGTGGAAGTAATAATCCTAACATGTAAGACCGTTTGATTGGTCTTTCTGCAACTTGATATGAAGAGCCACTTTTCATTTATTATAATCACAATGGACCAAACCTTTCCCAATTCCGCTTCTTGGCCAAGATGCAGGAAAGGAGCATTCCTGCTCGGTTGTTGGGGATATTGACTTGAGCAAGCCCTGTGGTTCCATTTCTACTTGTAAGTATTTTACAGATGCAGCAGGCTGTACACAGGCCATGATGGCTGTACAAGATGACTCATCATATCAATTCTTTGTGATAGTAGTGGAAGCATCCAAAATGTCCATCAAGGAGAGGTCATATAAACAGATAATGGGATTTCCACAGAATGGAATATTGTGCACCCTTGGAAAAGAGGCAGACCTAATGTGATGTGAAAGAATCCTTGAGATTCAAAGCCAAGTTTAAATTCTTTGCAGAGGATTAGTTTCCAGATCCCAAGAACTGTCCAAAATGTTTTGCACTATTTTCAACCTCATTTCACAGATAAGGAAATTGATTTGTATGTTAAAAATAAATAAATAAATGAAAGAGGACATTCCATCTAGACTTATGATGTATGCACAGACCTTCTGGAAGGATTGGCAAAAATTTAACAGTGGCTGCCCAGGGGGACTGGCTTCCAGGGTTTTAATGTGTGGACAAAGCATTTACTGTTGTGTGTCCTCCTTAGCCCCTGATTTTTTTTTTTTTTAACACTTGTGCTCATCTTGTTTTTTTTTTTTTTTTTTTAAGAGTTATTAAACAATTAGGAGTGTGCCTTTGGAGCCAGAAGTCACAGGCCTTCAGGCTGCTGGCGTCTGGGTAGGATGGTCCCCCTTCTCACACCCACCTAAGCAATGAAGAAGTCTCCAGACACATGGCTCATGGAAACATATCCGGTCTCGCTAAAACATACACAACTGAAAAAAAAAATCACCACCTAACCTAGCGAAAAGTGATTTGAGTTAAAGTTGTGGTAATTGGCCCAAATTTAAGGCAGGTAAAGACATGGGATGTGTTAAAACTGGAACTTTCGAATTGATCACCAAGCTGCCCTAAATATGCTGAGCTTGACACGCGAATGTACCCTAATTAGCAGCGGGTCAGAGTCCAGAAACCAGCCCAGAAGGAAATCCAAGGCACGCCTCCAGGGCCACCCTCCACCCCCACCCCCGACCCGGGTCCGCAGGCCCTGGGAGCCCAGAGCTGGGGCATCAGGGGCGGGGGCAGCTCTGCAGCCGACGGGGGCCCCCGGGCCGGCTCGGCACTTCCGGCCGCAGCTCCCAGGCTTGGTGGAAGGTGACGGGCCCTGGCGTCCTGGGGCCGCCACGGCCTCGCGGGAGCTGGGTTGGCGGCGGGGTCGGCGGGGCGGGCGCCGCGGGAAGCTGTCAGCCCTCAGGAGACGCCGTAATAACCTGTGCGCTGCGGCCATGCGTCGCCCAAGTAGCATTTGTAAAAGCTCTAATGGGGGAAATGCTACTATATACTATAAAGTAAAGAGCCTACACTACTTTAACCTGAGTTTTTAAAGGAAAGCTACAGAAATGAACAGCAGAGAATTTTTTCAATTTCGAAAGCCCTCCGCGCCCCGCCCCCCGGTCCGCCTCGGTGGGCGGGGCGCAGTGGATTTGACTGGACAATGGTTTAGCATTGTGTTCACTGTATTGCATTCACAGACAGGTCCCTGGCATTTGTACTCATGGGTTGAATTGACTGTGTACTAGGCTAGTTTTGTATTGGGCTAGTGGTGTTTTCTCATGATTGATTTCCAAAGGTTTGAATACCCCTGAATAATTTCCTCTTCCTTGTAAATCCCTGCAGCGTTAACGTTATGATGAGACGCTGCTGACCAACCGCTTTCTTCCTTGAATGCGGAAGACTGAGCAGAGCCCTATATCCCACCTGTCGCTTTCCCGGCATCTTGCTCTTGCGCCCGCTTAGATTTCTAAGACTTTGTGTGCCATTGTAAATACTTAGATGCCATTCTCGCTAGTGATAAAGTAAGGATGGTGCGTTGTTTAAAAAAAGGTTTCCTTTTTTAAAAACTTTATTTTGTACTTTTAATAATTGAAAATATAAACAATTAAAAACTAAAAACAAAACACAGTTGAATAAAAACATACTTTCCTCAATTATATGGATACATATACAATTTTTTTTAATCATACAATATGTTACACAAGATATTTGGTTCATAGTAACACAATCATAAAATATTTGTCCTTCTCTGGCTTGTTTCGCTCAACATAATGTCCTCCAGGTTCATCCATGTTGTCATATGCTTTACAACTTCATTTTTTCTTACAGCTGCATAATATTCCATTGTGTGAATAGACCACAGTTTGTTTATCCATTCATTCTTTGATGGACACCTGGCTTTATTTCCAACTTTTGGCAGTGGTGAATAATGTCACTATGAACATCAGTGTGCTGAGGTCTGTTCGAGTCACTGCTCTCAGTTCTGAGTATATACCCAGTAGTGGTATTGCCAGGTCACGTGGCAAGTCAACATTCAACTTCTTTAGGAACTGCCAAACAGTCCTGCACAGTGGCTGTACCATTCTGCATTCCCACCAACAGTGAATAAGTGTTCCTGTCTCTCCACATCCACTCCAACACTTGTAGTTCTCTGTCTTTCTAATAGTGGCCATTCAGATATGTGTGAAGTGATATCTTGTGGTAGCTTTGATTTACATTTCCCTAATTATTAATGATGTTGAACATTCCTTCGTGTGTTTTTAGGCCATTTGTATTTCTTTTGACAAATGTTTATTCAAGTCTTTTAATTGGGTCGTTTGGCTTTTTTGTTGTTGTTGTTGTTACATATCTGCCCCCCCCCCCCTTTCTGCTTGCTCTTGCTGTGTTCGTTTCTCTGCGTTCTGTGTCTGCTCTGTCTCCCCCTGCTGTGGCGATGCGCCAAGTCAGGTCACCGCGCAGACGGCTTTGCTCCGCGGGTGGCTCTGCTTCCGTTCACAGGCAGATCTGCTTCGTTTGCAGGTGACTTGCCCTGCCCGTGGTGGCTTTTTTTGCCCTGCCCACGGCGGTCTGCCCGCTTTGGAGAGGTCCCCGGGAACCGAACCTGGGGCCTCCCATGTGGTGAACCGGCGCCCTATCCACTGGGCTACAGCCGGCCCCCGGGTAGTTTCTTTTTATTGTTGAGTTGTAACATCTCTTTATATATCATGGATATTAAACCCTTATTGGATATGTGATTTCCAAATATTTTTTCCCATTGAGTGGGCTGCCTTTTCACTCTTTTGACAAAGTCCTGTGAGGTGCAAAAGTGTTTAATTTTGAGGGGGTCCCATTTATCTATTTTTTCTTTTGTTGCATGTGCTTTGGGTGTAAGGTTCAAGAAACCACCACCTATTACAAGGTCTTATGTATCCCTACATTTTCTTCTAGGATTTTATAGTCCTGGCTTTTATATTTAGGTCTTTGATCCATTTTGAGTTGATTCTTGTATAGGGAGTGAGGTAGAGATCCTCTTTCATTCTTTTTGTTATAGATATCCAGTTCTCCCAGCACCATTTGTTGAAGAGACTGTTTTGTCCCGTTAACATTCACCTGGTAGGTTTGTCAAAAACCAGTTGACTGTATAGGTGAGGGTTTATTTCTGGGTTCTCAAATCTATTCCACTGATTGATGTGTCTATCTTTATGCCAGTACCATACTGTTTTGAGCACTGTAGCTTTATAATATGTTTCCAGGTCAGGCAGTGAAATTCCTCCCATGTCACTCTTCTTTTTCAGAATGCTTTTGGCTATTTGGGTGCACTTACCCCTCCACATGAATTTAGCAATTGACTTCTCTAATTCTGTAAAGCAAGCTGTTGGGATTTTTATTGGTATTGCATTGAATCAATAAATCAGTTTGGGTAACATTGACATCTTCATTATATTTATTCTTCCAATCCATGAACATGGAATATCTTTCCATTTGTTTCAGTCTTTTAAAATTTCTTTTAGCATTGTTTTGTACTTTTTCTGCATATAGGTCCTGTACTTCTTTGGTTAAATTAATTCCTAGGTATTTGAGTCTTTTTGTTGTTATTGAAAATGGAATTTTCCCCCTGATTTCCTCCTCAGATTGTTCAGTACTAGTGTACAAAAACATTACTGAGTTTTGCGTATTGATCTTGTAGTCTTCCAATTTCTTGAACTCATTTATTAGCTCAAGTAGCTTTGTCGTGGATACTTCAGGATTTTCTAAGTACAGGATCATGCCATCAGCAAACAGTGAGAGTTTTACTTCCTCTTTTCCTATTTGGATGCCTTTAATTTTTTTTCTTGTCTAATTTCCCTAGCTAGAACTTCTAGTACAATATTGAATAACAATGGTGACAGTGGGCATCCTTGTCTTGTTCTCTATCTTAGAGGGAAAACTTTCAACCTCACCCCATTGAGTATAATGTTGGCTGTAGGTTTTTCACATATGCCCTTTATCACACTGAGGAATTTTCCTTCTATTCCTATCTTTTGAAGTGTTTTTATCAAAAAATACTGGATTTTGTTGAATGCCTTTTCTGCATCGATTGAGATTATCATGTGTTTTTTTCCTTCAGTTTGTTAATGTGATGTATTACATTACATTTTCTTATGTTGAACCAGCCTTGCATACCAGGAATAAATCCCACTTGGTCGCGATGTAGAAGTCTTTTGATATGCTGTTGGATTCAATTTGCAAGTATTTTGTTGAGAATTTTTGCATCTATGTTCATTAGAGTAGTTGGTCTGTAATTTTCTTTTCTTGTAGTATCTTTACCTGGCTTTGGTATTAGGGTGATGTTGTTTTCATAAAATGTATTAGGTAATTTCCCCTCCTTTTCAATATTTTGGAAGAGTTTAAACAGGATTGGTGTTAATTCTTTTTGAAATGCTTAGTAGAATTTACCTTTGAAGCCATCTGGTCCTGGACTTTTCTTTGCTGGATGAGTTTTGATGATGATTCAATATCCTTAAATATAATTGGCTTGTTAAGTTCTTGTATTTCTTGTAGCATCAGTGTAGGTTGGCTGTGCATTTCTAGGAATTTGTCCATTTCATCTAGGTCGTCTAGTTTGTTGGCATACAGTTTCTCATAATATCCTCTTATGATTATTTTTATTTCTGTGGGGTCATTTGTAACTTCCCCCATTTCATTTCTGATTGTATTTATTTGCATCTTCTCTCTTTTTTTCTTTGTTAGTCTAGCTAGGGGTCTGTCAATTTCATTGATCTTCTCAAAGAACCAGCTTTTGGTTTTGTTGATTTTCTCTCTTTTTTTTTTTTTTTTTTGTTCTCAATTTCATTTATTTCTGCTCTAATCTTTATTATTTCTTTCCTTCTGCTTGCTTTGGGATTGATTTGCTGTTCTTTTTCTAGTTTCTCTAGTTGTTCAGTTAAATCTTTGAGTTTAGCTCTTTCTTCTTTTTAAATATAGGCATTTAGGGCTATAAATTTCCCTCTCAAAACTGCCTTCCCTGTATCCCATAAGTTTTGATATGTTGTGTTCTCATTTTCATTTGTCTCAATATACTTACTGATTTCACTTGCAATTTTTTCTTTGACCCACTGATTATTTAGGAGTGTGTTGTCCAGCCTCCACACATTTGCATATTTACTTTTTTCCTGTCTATTATTGATTTCCAGTTTCATTCCATTATGATCAGAGAAGGTGCTTTGTATAATTTCAATCTTTTTATATTTATTGAAAGCTGCATTTGTGCCCTAGCATGTGGTCTATCCTGGAAAAGATCCATGGGCACTTGAGAAGAATGTATAACCCGCTAAGTTTGGATGCAGTGTTCTGTATATGTCTGTTAGGTCTAACTCGTTTATCATATTGTTCAAGTTCTCTGTTTCCTTGTTGATCTTCTGTCTAGTTGTTCTATCTAATGATGTGAGTGGGGTGTTGAAGTATCCAATGATTATTGTAGAAATGTCTATTTCTCCCTTCAGTTTTGCCAGAGTTTGTCTCATGTATTTTGTGGCACCCTGGTTAGGTGCATAGATATTTATGACTGTTACATCTTCCTGGTGGATTGTCCCTTTCATTAATATATAATGGTCTTCTGTATCTCTTATAACTTTTTTGCTTTTAAAGTCTGTTTTGCCTGATATTAATATAGCTACCCCTGCTCTTTTCTGGTTGCTATTTGCATGGAGTATCTTTTTCCAACTTTTCACTTTCAGCTGATTTGTATCTCTTGGTCTAAGGTGAGTTTCTTGTAAGCAGCATATGGATGGCTGATGTTTTTCTATCCATTCTGTCAGCCTGTATCTTTTGATTGGGGAGTTTAATCCTTTCACATTCAATAATATTACTGTAAATGCACTATTTACTTCCTCCATTTTATTCTTTGGTTTTCATATGTCATATCTTATTTTTGTCTGTCTTTTTACTCTTTTGGTTATCCTTTCTGCTATTCTTTCTTCTATACTTTCCTCCAAGTCTGTCTCTCCTGTCATTTTCTTTCAGGTTCTAAGGCTTCCTTTAATATTTCCTACAAATGTGGATTCTTTTTTGCAAATTCTCTTTGTTTCTGTTTGTTTGTGAATATTTTATACTCACTTTCATATTTGAAGGACAGTTTTGCTGGATAAAGATTTCTCAGCTGGCAATTTTTTTCTGTCAGTATCCTTATTGTATCATACCACTCTCTTCTCACCTCCATGGTTCCTGAAGAGAAATCTGTGCTAAGTCTTGCTGGACATTCCTTATACATGATAGTTTGCTTCTCCCTTGCTGCTCTGAGAATTTTCTCTTTATCTTTGACTTTCTGAGTAGTATGTGTCTTGGAGTAGGTCTATTCATTTGGATTTATTCTAATTAGGGTACGTTGTGCTTCTTGGACATGTAAGTTCATTTCTTTTGTGAGAGTTGGGAAATTTTCAGATATTCTTTCCTCAGATACTCTTTCTGTCCCTTTCCCTGTCTCTTCTCCTTCTGGAACTCCCATGACACATATTTTGTTGTGTTTAGTGTTGTCATTCAACTCTCTGAGACCCTGCTCAATTTTTTCCATTCTTTTCTCTCTCTGTTCTTTTCTCTCTTCACTTTAAGCTGTTCTGTCTTTGGTATCACTTATTCTTTCTTCTGTCATTTTGAGTCTGCTGTTGTATGCCTCAAACATGTTTTTGGTCTCATCTATTGTGTCTTTCATTCCCATGAGCTCTGTTATTTTCTGTTAAGGATTTCAAATTCTTCTTTGCACTCATTCAATGTCTTCTTGATGTCATTTATCTCTTTAACCATATTGTCTTTCAACTCATTAATTTGATTTTGGAAATTTGTGTGCATCTTGCTGATTAGTTCTCTCACATTCTACATCTCTTCTGGGGCTTTGCTATATTCCTTTTCTTGGGCCATGTATTCTATTTTCTTACTATGACTCATAATTTTTTGCTGCT
>PVKH010024116.1:0-13699 GCA_004027955.1 Chaetophractus vellerosus
TTTAACAGCCTATGCCTGTATTTCTCTCATACTTCTAGTCAACATCTGTAACATTTTGTCATATTTTCATTTAAAACTTTCCTTATATCTTCTTTAAGTAAACATCTAGTCCAACATGCTCTCTGTTCTGCAAAATCTGCATTGCTATGTCTTTTTTAAAATACTTTTAAAAATTGTTTTTTAAAAAAGCTTTAGATTACATAAAAGTTACAAAAATATATATAAGGGATTTCCATATGCCCTTCTCCTTCCCCCTCCCATACTCTCCCTCACCAACAACATCCTACACTAGTGTGGTACATTTTTCACAACTGATGAACACACACTGAAGTACTGCCACCAACCCTGGACAGTTTACATTATAAATTAGACTGTAACCCATACAGTTTTGTAGGATATGACAACATATATAATGGCCTGTATCTGTCATTGCAATGTCATGCAGGACAACTCCAACATCCTGTAAACACTCCCATATTACACCTATTCCTCCTCTCAGAACCCCGGGTGGTCACTGTCTCCATATCACTTTATTCTTCCATTGTTAGAATAATAATAAATCTGTAATAGAATGATAAGTCCACTTTAGTCCATTGTTCATTCCCCAGTCTTGAGGATTTGGGGATGGTGATGCCCACTCTGTTCCTAATTGAGAGGGGTTTAGGTTACATTGGGCAGATGGATGTAACTATCTTGCTTGCAGTTGCAGATACTCTATGTTCCTTGGGATGGGTGTTGGCATCATCATCTCTTATTAGTTATCCTAGGTGAGTCCAATGAACTGGAGATTAGATATTGCAACTCTGTTGATATTCAGGGCTCAACTGGAAAATGGAAGGACCAAAGATTTTATTCTCTGGGACATATATTTAACAAGTATGGTGCTAATTAATGGTTCAAATGAAAGGTGTAGAAAAACAATATATAAGGAAGTGTTACATGAGTCTGTCTGTTACACTGGGGAGCATAAATTCCAGAGTAAAGCCCATTGACAGGGTGTCAAATTTATGAGCTTGTTTGCCCTGCTTATAGTGTCTGGCTGTCTCTAAAGTCCACAGGACCCCTACTCTCTGAGGCATTGTTTACTATGGCAGTTAATGGTATCCCACTGAGATGTGCATAAGTGCAACCTCTGGAATGACCCCCCAACTCATTTTGAAATCTCTTAGCCATAAAAACTCATTTGTATTTAATATTTCTCCCTTTTGTTTAAGGTCCTTTTCCAAATGCATTGCTAGTTGGTGCTTGGTAATAATCCCTCAGTGCCAGGGAGGCTTATCCCCAGGAGTTGTGTTCCATGCCAGGGGGAAGGTAGTGTGTTTATATGCTGAGTTTGCCTTAGAGAGAGGCCTCATTTGAGCAACAAGGAGGCTTTCAGGAGGTAACTCTTAGGAAATATATAATACCAGGCCAAGTTTCAATTTCACAAGAAAAGGTTCATAAGTAAAATTATCCATATCAAGGGTCTGGTGTAATGGTCTGTCTTCCTTCACTAGGGATTCTTGCTGTTCTATTATGCTATATTTTTTAATTTCCTTGAAAAAAATAAATGTAGGAATCTCATCCTAATATTAATAACCAGGTAACTAATGTGCAACACAAAATATGCTACTACACACTCTATGTAAAACAATGGGAAAGGGTCAAAGATTGTTTCAGCTATATTAGAGGAAAAATATACTGTTAATAATGTCTATTTTTCCTTGATAGTCATGCAAATGTTTCTTGTAGCATTGGTACAATATTTTCCAATAGTTACATAAATTTTCATACACATATATTTTATTTTCTTATGATGTATTTAAGCAAACTCTGCTGCACTAATTGCAATATATTAAATTGCTTTGATAATACTTAGAAATAATACTTAGAAAGCATAAATAAACAGATACATTTGGCCTCAAAGAAATCATTGATTTCTTTAAGAATCAAAAATACAAAGAAATTTATTACAGAACAACAAATAGCAATCCAAAGAAAAGAAAATCCATATTTTGGTGTAGTAACTTTAATAAATTTCTGATTATTTGTGCATTATTTATCATTCCTTCTGTAGCTTTCTAATACACTAATTATGGGGATTTAATATGGTATCCAAACTATGTCAATAGTAACAGACACTTAAAAATATTTTTTTTCTTCTAAAGGCATTACATTTCTTTAAAGTTGACCAGTAGGCCTGGCAATAGGTGGTAACATTGTATGGTCTATTTTATATAATTTTGATAATTTAAGAATACTTTGGGATGAGGTCTTCAGATAATTTCTAATAACTTTTCTATGGTAGAAAAGACCATGGTAATAAAAAAATAAAATTTCTTAGTTTCCATATTTATAAGGCAACCCCATCAAGTCAGAAACACTGGTAAAATAAACTTATTGCACAGTAGTAGAAGTTATTCAGCAATTGATGATTTTCAGCTACCTTAGACAGATTTAATACAAGTAAGTACTTATAGTCTAGATTTATTGTTTTATATTTTATTATTAATAATATTAAGCTGTTACCTGATTTTTCAACTGAATGGCATGTGGCAAGTATGGATATGTTTTAATGATCTATGAAGTATATAGAACCCTGAGGAAATAAATGAAGCAAGAGACAGATGGAAACAGCAGATGTGAAATTGAATTGCTTGCCTTGTCATTCCAAAATTTAGTTTGGCAGTGACACTTTCAAATTGTCGATGCCTGAATATATTTTCTTTTCTAGAGGTTTGAATCTAAGCCTCATATTAAATGATGATTCAAGCAATAAATAATGCAGAGGAAATATTTTTCTTTGTCAAGCATCTAGATTATTCTCTTTGAAATGCCTTTGTTTTCAATGAGGTCACTATAGGCACTTATACTTGTTAGGTCCTGGGGATTCTGGAACATTTTCAAGACATTCTTTTAAAATTATTATTTTGTTAATAATGATTTGAGAAAATTTTGTTAAGTTTGCTATATCTTTTTTTTTTAAAGATTTGTTTTTTTATTTATTACATATCCCTCCCCCCCTTCTGCTTGCTCTTGCTGTGTGTCCATTCCTGTGTTCCTCTCTGTCCGCTTTGTCTCCCCCCTGTTGGAGCGACACGCCAAGACTGGTCACTGCACAGGCAGCTTTGCCCCACTTGTGGGCAGCTTCTGCTTCCATTCACAGCCGGCTCTGCTTCAGTTCGTGGGTAGCTGGCTGCACTCCATTCGTGGGCGACCTGCCCTGCCCGTGGCGGCCTTGCCCTGTCCGTGGCAGCTTTTTGCCCTGCCCACGGCGGCTCCACCCACCCACGGCGGCTTGCCCTTCTCAAGGCAGTCTGCCCACTAGGAAAGGTCCCCGGGAACCAAACCCGGGGCCTCCCATGTGGTATAACAGCGCCCTATCCACTGGGCTATACGGCCAGCCCCTGCTATATCTTTTATCACCAAAAAAGAAATTTAAAATAATTCCAGCAGATGGAATTTTAAGTTTTTCTTACCAAATATAAAATGTGAATTAACTCTCATTAATTGTTTTGTTAATTGGCTTTGGTAAGTAAACAATTGTCCAGTTTACAACATCTATGCATTAATTCTCCACCCCCTTGACTCAATGTTTAAATATCTTTAGCAAACTCCATTCATTGAAGTAACCATTGTTTCATATACTTTCTCCATCAACAGTTATGTGGTGCATTTGTCAGGATTTTCCCAGAGAAACAGAACACAGGAGAGCCTGGCCAGTCTAACTCCACAGGGTACACCACACATTGGAAGTGCCAGTAAAAGTGATGTTGAAGTGTTTAGTCTGAATTCCCCAGGAGAAACTGATGAAATTCTGGCAAAAGCCAATGCTATAGTTGAAGCAGAAAGCCTTCTTCTGATCTCTAGACACTAGCTTTTAAGACCTCTAAATGATTGGATAAGGAGATTATTGACATTGCTGGGGGTACTTTTTTTAAAATTGTAGATGCAATCAACTGATACAGATTGTGAATATATCTACAAAGAACCCCACAATAATGAGGAGGCTAGTGATTGACCAAACTGGACTACATAATCTGGCAAATTTAACATATGAAATTAGCCTTCACAGTCCATCTCTTGTCAACTTGGCAACTACATTAGTTTACCAGTGCTGCTATAACAAATACCAAAGGCTGTTTGGATTACATAGCAGGAATTTATTGTATCACAGTTTTGAAATCTAGAAATCCAAAATCAAGATGTCAGCAGTATTGTGATTCTTCTAAAGCCTATAGTATTCTGGTAATGGGTTACCAGCAACCCATAACTTAATCTCTGCCTTTGTCACATGACTCTCCATCTCCTTCTATTTCCTATTCACTTCTGTGTCCAAATTTCTTCTGCTTATAAGAACTACGGTCATATTGGATTAAGGCCCACCCTGATTCACTTTGGCTTCATATTAACAGAAACTTAGAAGTTCCTATTTAAAAAGGATTCCACATCATTTTTAACCCCTAAACTGGTCTTTGTGGCAGACAGTATTGAATCCATACTATATGGTGGGCTCACAGTCATTGTTGTCAGAGACCGTATCATCTAGGAAAGAGAGATGACCTAAAATTACCATCAAATATTTTAATGTACTCAAAAAAAACCAAGCCCAATGCAATATTTATCCATGCTAATTAAACACAGCTCATTGACAGCAAGTGACACTGATCAAAGAAATGATTAGCTATGACCCATATTGATAGTTTAAAAATGTTATTTATCCATTTTCCTTCTCATGAGGATGGCATATGTAAAAACAATGGGGCACTAAAATATATGTTCAAATTTAGAAAATACCCAAGAACTATCATAGGAAATCTAGATAGTTTCAAATTGTTTTATGCATTTATCTTAATTGTATAGCTTAAAATTTATTTAGTTCAACAATAAATATGAATTGCAATTTTTGGGTAGCGACTATGTGCTGTATATTTTACACTTATCTTTAAAAGGAAAAAGTCAATGCATCTAGAGAAGTTAAGGAATTTATCCAGGGTCCTATAAATACACAATTACGGAAATTATTCTCAAAGCATCTCTTATTGGGCCTTAACCAAAGCATTTAGAATATCTCACATATCGTAAAGTACATGATGATCCCATCATTACCTTTGCCTTTTAAGAACAACATGCTTGTTAATATTGACTGAAATTACCTACTATATATGTATATATATATACTATAAATTACCTATATAATTACCTATATATTACATGTGGGAAAGGACTGATTTTGTTTTAAGCCTGAAATAGTAACTTCATGCTGCAAACAGATTTTTTTTTCAGAATTATGTTTAAATTTCTTTGTGATAGAGGGAATTGACTTAAAAAAAATAAACTCAAACAGACTTTGGACTAGCTGTCTCAGAAGAACCACACAGCTGTCAAGATCCAAAGTTCTCTACTCACTGGAGTGTGGGAGGTGGACCCTGTTTAACCCAGACATTGGTAGGTCATGTAGTTACTACTTTACCAGTGAGGGAAGAGGGACTCTGAAAAGTTAAATAATCCTGCCCATGTAGATACATTTAGTAAATATGAATTTTAGGCCAAGATACAGAGATCGTTAATTTTAACTCTAATTTTTTCCCCAAATTGGCTAGTTTCTTAAGCATTTTTGATCATCTCTTCTCATCTCCATTTATTAATTTCCAATATAATCCACATCAAGAAAAAAATTTAAATCAGACAAAAAATGAAGCTAGTGATATTCACAATGTTCTGATCATGGGTAAATATATGAGATTAAGACTAATTTCATCATGTATATCCAGTTGATCATAATTTCATTTATAAATTATTTGAAGGTTCCTTTTTATTTAATCTCTGGTTCTTATTGCTGTCAAAAGATGTTTTTTATAACATTATGATCTAACAGATACTTTTCAGCTTTACTCTGTTAAAGGTTACAATTTTTAACCACTTTAAAAGTTATTTTAAAAATATTAATTCCTAAATAGTGGCATTTATTTAAAAATGATTTTTCTCTAAGAAGATCAAATGAATATCAAAAGAATAATCTTTCACTTTCATACTCAGCTTACAAATTTTGTGTTTTGTGATTTTACTATTTTCTATTCATTGTTTTTCTTTTAATGTTCTATAACTTCTCAACTACAGGAAATATATCAGTCTCACAAAGTTTATTTTTCAATTGCAGTTATAAAATTCAAATAGTAGATTAAATAAATTATAATTACATGTTTGAAAACCCAGTAAATATTCACTTTACAAAGAAGAGTGTTTTTTATCTCTGATTTCCTTCTACAAATTGAATATATCAAACTGATGTTGAATTTTAACAATTCCAGTTGTGGTGGTTGTTTTTCTATTGATCAAACCTTAGAGAATTAATTTTTGATTGATAATACTGGAATATCTCTTGCTGGATAGGCAAAGAAAATCAAATTATTCTCCTTTCCTATGGGCTGCCCCAAGAAAATAATGTAAAATCACTTTCCTTTTCCTTATTTCATCTCAATTCTTTTTCTTTCCTTCCTCTGTCTTTCCTTCCATATCTTCTTATTTGTTGTGTGTAATATATGGTGGTAGGTTTATATGTTAGTGACTCAGTTGATTAGTTAATTTAAATAAAGTAACTAGAGTAACAAAAAGTGATATTTTTTCAGAAAAATTAGAGAAGCCCTCATATTTGTAAAATAATTTTAAGATAACAACTATTAAGAAAGATTTTCTATATTTTTCCAGGATTGTGTCTAAAATAGATTGCCTATCTCCTCTAGAAACTTGACATATGGGTCTGACTACTTTGCTAGAGAATGAGACCATATAGATAGATATAGTAGTGCGAAATGTGCTTCTACTAAGTTTGGATATATTTGTAGACTAAAGATGACTGTGCTTTGTGTATAACTATGAGTGGACTTCAGCAATTTTGCCACATAATAAAAGCCTAAGTTATTTTTTAAGAATATTTCCACTTTGCAATCTACCATCCTGCTTAGTGGCTTCAGAATATATACTTTTTTTACATCATTGAAATTCTAATATTGACTACTAATTTGTCAATAAACTTAAACCTATGTGTATGCTTTGTACATGTGCTTGGATTAGAGATCAATATTAAATACATTTAAATCTCATGTTTAAAGAAAAAATATCGATATAACAATGTTGATTAAAGAAAAGTATTGAGAAACAGTGGCTCTGGTCCCTCATTGTATTTCTGCAGGATTAGAGAACAAAAATCAGAAAGTAATTATCTACATAGCATACTGATATTAGTCTAATTACAAAAGATTATGACAGCATATAAATAACTTAATGGTATAAATATTCAGCCATCTGTAGCTGTGCAACAGGCTAAGGTGTAAAACTATCTTAAGTGAGAAAAGACATAATTAAAAAAATTCACCTGATGTTTCTGCCACCTTAAGTCAATTCCTTGATTCTATAATCAGTATATTAAATAATTTTCATTTTCTAATTATGTCATTTGAGATGTTTGCACAGTTTGCACAATAAAGGGTTTTTTATGATATTCAAAGCAATTTTCACTTTGAAAAATGATTTACAAAATATATTTAAAAATAAATTTATAGTTTTCATGAAAGAAATAAAAGAAGATAAGTTATAAAATATACATTTGTTCATTGAAAAGAATAATTTAAACCTATGTTTATAAATACAAATTTTCTTGGTTCAAGGTATGACACTATTTCTAATAAAGCACAAGATTATTCATTTTTTAGTTTTCTGATATTTCTGGTTATCAAAATTAACTTCTTTAGAAAATGTTATATTTTAAAATTATAAAAATGAGATACAGAGATTCCTGTAAACATTTCATTTTCCAGAATCAATATTCAGTCATTGAAGACTCAATATTCACAACATATGGAAAACAAAAATTTTTTGGCTTCCTGAGTTCTTTGAAAAGATTTGGAAGGCTTCAGAATGGTTTTCAAGGATGTCCAAAACCTAATGATAACCTGTCTCAATGTTCCTACCATACTTTCAACATTCCATCCATGTCAAACCTACTTTTGTTTCTTTAAAAGCCACTTTCTCAGTTCTGATATTGTGCATGTTACTCTTGTGAATTAGAACATACTTTTCTATCCCATTTGTCTTAGCTAACAATTCATTCTTCTTTTCTTATTATTATTGTCACTTCTTCAAGAAAGCCTTCTTATTCCATTAGAGTATATTTACTTTATTATAAAAACATATAATACCATATATATATATGCATACATATATATATATCTCCAATTCATTTTTGGCTATCACTCTTTTCTATGAAACAGTGTTTTTGTTTTGATGCTAAGAGTTATGTGCTTTACTATGTCCCATGGTCATATCAGAAATATATTAAAATTTCCTTACATATTTATACAAACAAATTAGATTAGGCAGATAGATAGGTAGGCAGATGACAGGAATACAGATATAGATATAAAAGTATATAAATACAGTGTATCTCCCTCTAATTTAAAGGAAAAGAAAATTCTAATGTAAAAAATATTGATAGTTGCACATTATTTATTTTATTAGGATTTACAGAAAAATCAGGATGCCCATTTGGGATGGTTTGGAACTGTATGTACCCCAGAAAATCATATTCTTAAAGTTAATCCATTCTTACGGTATGGACCCATTGTAGGTAGACTCTTTTGGTGAAGCTACTTCAGTTAAGGTGTGACTTCCTTCTCATTCAGGATGGGTCTTAATCTTCTTACTTTCATTTTTTGTAAATGGGATGAATACAGAGAGAGAATAATCCATGGAAGCAAGGACCTGAAGGCAACAAACCCTGGAAGAGAAGGGAGATACCAGCAGACACCACCATGTACCTTATCATGTGACAAAAAGCTCAAGGATCACCAGCAGTTAGTCTTTGGGAAGAAAGCATCAACTTCATGATGTCTTGATTTGTACATTTTTCTCAGCCTCAAATCTATAAGCTAATAAAACTTCATTGTTAAAAGCCACCTATTTTATGATATCTGCTTTCAGTAGACTAGGAAACTAAAACAGATTTTGATACCAGAAGAGTGAGGCAATGCTATGGCAAATACCAAAATTGTGGAAACAGCGTTCTATTTGGGTAATGGGTAAAGGCAGGAAGAATTGTGAGGTGCTTAATAGTAAAGATCTAGATTGTTTTGAAGAGACTGTTGGTAGAAATATGGACACTAAAAGTTCTTCCAAATAGGCCTTAGACAGAAATGATAAGTGTGTTATTTAAAACTGGAGGAAAGGATACCCTTGATTCAAAGTGGCAGATAACTTGGCAAAATTGAGTTCTGTTGTTGGATAGAAGGCTTACTATGAAAGTTACAAGCTTGGATATAAAGCTGAGGAGATGTCCACATTAAATGTTTAAAGTGCTGCCTGGCTTCTTCTTGCAGTTTATAGTAAAACGTGAGAGGAAAGGGATAACCTGAAAACTGAATTCCTGGGCACAAAGAAACCATAAATTGAAGGTTTGGAAAATTCTGAGCTTCTGGAAAGCTAGTAAAAAGAATAGTGCTCCATGAGAGGGTTTATCTGAACATGGATCTGGTCAGACATTTCAGTGCAGGTCAGCATTGGAAATGCAGTTATCCAGAACAGATTCATGGAAAGTTCTTTGTTTGATAGTTTGGATCCCTGTGTACCACATGAGAAACTGGCAAATTTTTTTGCAATATCTGTATGAACATAATCACTGCCAGCCTGGAGTAAAAGGGACAGAAAAAGGACAGTAAAGGAAAAATGACTTCAAAGTCATATCCTTTGAAGTTGAGACACCTTCTCAGGCCAAGAAAGCAAGATGGCCCATGTGTGTGGTAAGGGTGAGTATGCCTCAGCACTAGAGAGAGAAGACCTTCTGTCTCTTTGCTGGGGAAGAGTCTTACCAACCTAGTTTTCTCAGATACCTGGGGATTGTGGAAAGTCTGGCTGCCACCCAAGTGTTTGATGAGGTTGGAGACTAGAATATGGCTACCAAAGCAATACTTGATGGAAGTAGAGCCTAGAGCCTGGCCACCATCCTCATGCTTGATGAGTGTTGAACTTTCACTCCAGTATTCAGGGAGAGCAGCAACCCAGTATTCAGGGAGAACATGGCCAGTGCCCAAGCACTTTGAAAGGGTTTGGCTGCTGCTTCATCAGGACTGGAAGAAAAACCATCATTCTACAGATTATTTTCAGACTTTGAACAAATGGAGTATTCCCTGAAGGGTTTAAGAACTGTTTGGGACCCATGACCCCTGTTTTCCTTCCAATATCTCCCTATGGGAAAGGTCATGTTTATCTTACAACTGTCCCTTCTTTGGTTAGAAGCAGATAATTTGTTTTCTAGGTTTCACAGGTCTACAGACAGAGGGGAATTGTGCCAAGACAGACTACAATTGTAACAGACTCCAATGAGGCTTTGTACTTAGCATTGTTACTGAAATGACTTTAGGTTTTAGAGATATTTTGATAAAATGAATGTATTTGTATGTAGAAAGAACATGTCTTTCTTGGGTCCAGAGGGTGGAATGTAGTGGTTTAGAAATGTATCTACCCCCAGAAAATCATGTTCTTAAACTTAATCCATTCCTGTGCATGTGGAACTATTGTAAGTAGGATTTTTTTAATGACGTTTCTTCAGTTTAGGTTTGATCCACCTCATTTAGGGTGGTTCTTAATCCTATTATTGGAGTACTTTATAAAGGTGATGAACACAGGGAGAGAAAAGGCACAGAAGCAAGAAGCTTAAAGCAACATATTCTAGAAGAGAAGGAAGAGTCCTGCAGACATGGACATGTGCCTTGCCATGTGGCAGGGGACCCAAGGATTACCTGCAGCCAGTCTTCAGGAAGACATTTCACCTTGATGATGCCTTGATTTGGACATTTTCTTCAGTCTCAAAACTGTAAACTAATAAATTCCCATTGTTTTTTTTTTGTTTGCTTGTTTGTGTTTTTAACTTTTAATTAATTATTTTTTTTAGTATACATCAAGTACATAAATGTTACACAAAAATTTTAGGTGTACCCATATGCCCCACATCCCACACCTTCCACAACCTCCTACATATACATCCTTCATCAGTATAGCACATCACCTGCAAAAGATATACACATTTTGGGGCTTTACCACTAAGCATGGAACAGAGTTCACACTGTAGAACACAGTCTCTCCCATACAGTTGTGCATAATCTATGATGATATATGATGGCCTATATCCACCATTGCAACATCACCCAGGACAATTCCCAAGTCCCAAAAAAGCCCCCGTATTACAACTGACCTTCTCTCTTCCTGCCACCAAAGCATCCAGTGGCCACTTGCTCCACATAATTTTGTAATTTCTTCCATTGTGTGAATCCCAACAAATCTATAACAGGACACCAGGAAGTCTACTCTAGTCCATAGCTCTTCCCCCATTCCAGAGGAGTCTGGGATGGTGGTGTCCCCTCCAGCACCAACTGAGAGGGGCTTATATCCCATAGATAAGATTGATGAGATTATCCTGCCTGCAGCTGCAGACTGTCTCCATTCTCCTGGATAGCCCTTGTACATCGTCATCTCCCAACTAGGTGTCCTGGGTGAGTCCATTGAGTTGTAAAGTAAGAGTTGCAGGTCCACCAAGCCTCTGGACCCAGCTGGCACTTGGACAGCCCATAGTCTCTGCTCTTTGGAAGTACACTTAAAATTCCGGCATAATATATATGTGTGAATAGAAGAAATAGTTGGACCATGTGCAGGGAAGACATATTTCGATCCAACTCTGTCACTCTCAGGAGCAAGGATTCTAAATTAGGGCCCACTGGTAAGGCACCAAACTCTGGGGCTATCTGCCCTGATATAGGACCTGGATGTCTCAAGAGCCCTCAGGAGCCCCTCTGTTTGGGGTGATATCCATACTGGAAGCCTAGGAGGTCCTACTGGGATGTGCGTAAGTGATACCTCTGGGTTGAACTCCTGGCTCACTTTGAAGACTCTTAGCCCTATGAACTCATTTGTCTTTACCATTTCCCCCATTTATTCAAAGTCTTTTTCCAGTAGTACTGCCCGTTGGCACTTGTTAGTAATCCCTCGTTGCCAGGGAGGCTCATCCCTGGGAGTCATGTCACATGATGGGAGGAAGGTAATGCATTCATATGCTGAGTTTGGCTTAGAGAGAGGCCACATTTGAGCAACAAGGAGGCTCTCAAGTGACAACTTTTAGGTACCCCATAACACTAGGCTGTTTCCATGTCAAGAGCAAAGACTTACAAGGCTCATCAATAACAAGGGCCCATCAATGGATCATTCTCCATGGACACTGCCCCTGCACTTGGGGGGCTTTTGCTACTCTCCTGGAGAATATGGCAGAACTCTCCAGTATGGGAATTCAGTGTTCTCTCATTTATTGAGTAATTCTTCCCCCATGACCATGCCCCTTGAGCACTTGAACAATTTCGTATACCTTTTATGTATGTTCAGGTGGACTTCCTCCCATGCACCCCCAACCCTGACACCCCCCACCAATGATCCTCTCTCATCCCTGTTGTGACCCTTCTGTGATCCATAGCCTCTTCAAAGGTGAAGCCATAACAATAGCCAATGACAATGGATAGGAAAATGAAATAATGATATTTAAATGTAAGAGTTAAAACATATGAGTGCTTAAAAAAATAAAAAAGTTAAAAAGTTAAAAAAATAGAAAAAATAAAATAATATTAAAGGATAGGGTTGTTCAAAAATGTGAAAAAAATAAAAATATATATATATAAATTTTTTTTCCATTTTGTCTTTTCGTTCAATAGCTGGTATGCAGTCTGTTCCATGGCACCTTACCCTTCTCACTCCCCAGCATCCCACCATTTTCCATTTAATTTTCAAAGAAGTTTTATGTCACAGCAGAGTCACACACAGAATACAAGATATTCTCATATACTCAACCTCCTCCCCCATTGCCCACCTCATACCAAAACCTTTTTGTATGTGGATGGCAGCAACAACGTAACTGATATACAGATAGTGAACACAGTTACCAAACATTGTCATTGGTCCACAGCAACATCCACATTTTAGATTGGACACTTTTATAAATTTTGATGACATTCACCCTGTCCTTTGTCCATCACTGCAAGGCAAAGGAAAACATTTCAACTGGCCACTAAAAGCCCCCTGTTTGATCCACTCTGTTCCTCCCTCCCCCTCCCCCCAGGGCCCACAACGACCCCCTGGCCCGACTATTTGGATGACATGTTTCATATTACAAGCAACAGAGTGTCTTGGCTCACTGTTCATCCCCCACTGGGAACCGTCCCTGCTCCCAAGAGCCGCCCCCCTGTCTATTTCTGAGCGAATAGGACCTCTGAAAATAGGGAGTCCATATCCTTACCTCTCATTGTGTGGTTCTCCACCCATTGATACAACACATTATGACAGGATGAACACTCCCACACTCCCCAGAGGCCCACTCCAGATATGCCCCCCAAATGTCCCCAACCCACACCCCAAAGCTGTGACACCTCCCCGTCACATTGCCATAAGTGCATTCCCGCATTCCCACCTCTGCACTCACAACCCCTCACCCACAAGTCCCAAGTGTTCACCCCATCCCTCTTCCACCGCCCCCCGCCCCCAGTATTCTGGGCTCTCCAACATACCCTTCCCAGTCCCCCACCTGCCAAACTTGCACCACCAAACACAACAATATCACCACCCACCTGTCCCATCCCCCCAACACGCAACCACACTCCATCACCTCACCACAGATTAAGTCCCTATGGAT
>PVKH010024117.1:0-13698 GCA_004027955.1 Chaetophractus vellerosus
CCTTGAGCCATAAAGTCTATTTCTGTAAAAATGGGACCATAGATTCCTACCATGCAAGATAATTGGGAGAATCATGCTAGGTGAACACGGGAGCACTTAGCACAGCACTTGGGATGTAGCGAGCTTGCTAGCAGTTCATCTCCTCTCCCCAGCTCTCCTTCCCTGCTTTTACAGCTTTGCAGTTAAAAACAAAAGTCCAAAACCAAATATGCAGCCTAAATAACTTTTATCATTAATTAAGTCTGTTCTCTTGATGAGTTATCTTCTCAAATGAAATGACGTATTTTGAACACTTCTAGCCAACGCAGCTCTCAGTGCCCTAGTTTGTACCTCAGTTATTTGAAATGTTAACTGACCAACAAAGAAGTAACTATTGTCATCAAATGTAATGAAAGAAAACAATATTTATTCAGCAGCCACTATGAGGTAGGGGCTGTGCTATGTGCTTTCACATATATTTTTTAATCTTCTCTAATAAAATATCCCAGATTCTTGGACCTAATGTCAAGAGAAGAATGAGATATTGCTGCTGCCTTTGAAAGCTTTTCTGTTTCATCACTGGTATCTTTTGCAGTTGTTGTGGGAAATCTTTCCAAAAAGCCAGGCATAACAATTGCTAATGCTTCACACATAATGGACCTATTTACAGATGTGGTTACAATTTGATTCTCGCATCCATTTCAAGAAATGCAAACCTTTCCATTGCTTGCTTATTTTTCTGGGCTTCCACTTTCATGTTCATTATACAAAATCTGAATTTGTAACAATATCTAACAAACTACTCCGTTTAGAAAATACTATACTTTTACAAGTAACCCTTTCAACATTACTTTCTACTACTTTCTTACAAGTAGGACAAATTCCATGAATTTATCTGACCTTCAGCTCACCAAGTTTTGTGGCCCTTGCCTCCTAAAAAATGTGTCTTTAATCCATCTACTTCTCTCCATTTTCTCTGCTACAGTTTCAATTACCACTGTTTCTCACTGCAATGCTGCACTAGTGGGAGATGTTTTCAGTGCTTACTACATATAAGACTCTGTTTTTGGTGCTTTACACATATGGCTGTATTTAATCTTAATAACATCTTAGTAGATAGGAAGTATTTATATATCTATCTTCAGATATAGAAATGGAGGTACCAAGAAGTTATATAATTTGTCTACCACTTGTAAGAGTCAGAACTAGGGATCAAATCTCGACTCTCACTCGAGGGCTCATACTTTAGACAGCACACTTTTCTATCTCTCCAACATTTAGGCAAGAGATCCCCAACTGGTTTCTGCACCCACTTTTGATCCTCTGGGACTCTTCTCTACCCGACAGCTTGTTCAAGTATTCTGAATGTATCATTCTCTTGCTTGAAACTCCCAGTGGCTCTCCTCCGCCTTAAATATAAAGTCTAGACTCCTTAGAAGGGCCTGCAAGGTTCTGCACGCTCTCGCCTTGTCCATCCTCCAGCCTCATCTTGCCATGCTCACTCTTGCCCTCTGTGCTTTTAGAGTCACAGGTCACTTGAGTATGTAGTGCCCCATCCTCCTACAAGGGTCTTTGCAAAAGCAGTTCTTCCACCTGGATTGTTCTCCTTGTATTTTTCAAAATATATTTTTTATTTTTTCTAAAAGATACTTAGTTACATAAAATGTTACATAAAAAATGTAAGGGATTCCCATATGCCCCACTCCCTACACCTCCCACTTTCCCCCACATTAACAACTTTCATTAGTGTGATACATTCATTGCAATTGATGAACACATTTTGGAGCACTGCCACAAGTGGCTGGAGTTGGTAGGTGTACACCCAAGAGATTTGAATCTTTGGACTCTCCTTGTATTTTGAGTTTCAGATTTTACTGTCAGCAGGCTTTCTCCTAGTCTTGGACATGAATGACATTCTCCCCTTGTTTTCTTTTCATACTTCCTGATTCTTCCTTTCCAACTCCTTTGTGGGCTTTTCTCCTCCTTTCTTCTTGTACTTTAGAGATCCACCCTCAGTTCCTCCCCCCCTCCCAACCCCATCATCACCTTATAAATGCTTCCTGTCTTAAACAAGCTTATGACTAACTAATGCTGCTATTGATTATTGCCAAATATCCTTCTAAAACTCAGATTCTTATAGCTGACTGACTTCTAAATGTTTCCTCTGGGAATGTGCTGAAGGACTTCAAATCAACATGTCCAAAACTATGTCCATTATCTTTTCTTGTAAACTGCCAACTGCTGCTGTATTTCCACGGTAAATGATTTTTTTTCCATCCACCCAGTCATCTGTAACAGAAACTTCAAGGTTATCTATAACTTTTTCCTTTCACTTACCAGGTCTTTACATCCTGTCAAATGACTCTTTGAAGTGTCTATTGGCTATGTTCTGTTTTCCTCATTCCTATTATCTTTGACCTGGTTCAGACATGTATTGTCCCTCTTCTGAAAAACTGTAAAACCGTCTACCTGGTCTACCTTATAGTTCATTCTCCATTCTTCCACTAAAAGGAAAAATGAAATCAAAGGGCCCAATTTAGTGTGACCAGTACCCTGAGAGGCAGGAGCACTTGCTAGAGGAGGGGAACTCACCCACTGAAATTGATATACAAGCGGTCACTTGGTGACCAATTCTCTGAACGTAGCCCTGGCTACTGAACAGAATCATAGCTTTCTAAGTTTAGAATGACAATAACAGTGGAAAAAGTAGCAGTGGCAGCAGCCGCCACTCCCACCTTCCTACAACAACGCCAAGCATTTATGATACCCTGTGAATTTGGCCCAATTCAAACTTTACATGTATAATCTTTTTAAATCTATACATTCATTTGAAAGTGGCCTTTTATGTAATAGCAGAATTCTAAAACTTTATTAATCATGCACCATCTATACCTTTCTAACAGGACCCAGATTCTTTCTGGTCTCCCACCTCATCATGTGCAATATTGGTGGGACTGTAAATCAGGTGCCCCGCCCTCCCTTGGTAAGGAGATGGTTACCTGACCCAAGCAAGGCCAAGTGAGCTCTGTACTAGGACTTTGAAACTTAAATGAGTGACAGAAGGGTGGAAAACTTTGGGAGCTTGCTTTTTGTGATGGCACCTGAAGTAAACAGTGTGGTAGTGTTTTTAGTCAGACTCTTAATGCCATGATGATTCCTGTCCTGACGAGTTTTCTATTTCCAAGCCTGGCTCGCCAGCCTCCAGTCTTTGAACTGCGCAAATATTCTGCCAACGAATTCTTCTCCTTCATCTCTCCTTTCCCTGCCCCTCCCCTTCCTCCTCCTCTTCCCCTTCCTCCTCCTTCTCTTGGCACACATTAGCCAAAATGGGTTTCAGTTACCTACAACCCCAGAACCCCAACCGATGTAGAAATCATCTCATTAAAACCCTTTTGTTTTAGAGATCAGAAAAGACTGCGTTTGAGACTTGCCCCAGGACACACAGTGAGTTAAGAGTATATCCTGGACTAAATGGATAGTTTTCATTCTTAGTCTAGTGTTCGTTATAGAATAGTATTTCAGGAATGGTCTCTAGGCACATGACTCTCCTGGTTTGAATACTTGGGTTCACTACTTATTTAGTTGTGTGATTTTGGGCAAGTGACTTAATTTTTTCTGCCTCAGTTTTCTTGCTTGTACAACAGGGAGAAAAATATCACCTGTCTCATAGGGTTGTTGTGTTGATAACATTGGTTAATACTGCATGTGTAAAGTATACTTGTACAGTACCTTGTACATACTAAGTACAGTATGTTTTAGGGTTTACTATTGTTATTATTTCCATGCACCAAATGGCCATTTTGAAAAAAAATTTTTCAATAGTTCGTTGATTTCTGACACTGGTAGAGAATAATTTAATTGCATTATCCAGTTATTCTTAGTCAAGGAAGTCTAATTCAGATATCCGAAGTGGCTGTCCAGCAGTTCACTAGGAAGAGCAAATGTGGCTTGGTAGCTGATAGTTTATTCTATCTTTTTACTCTGGAAAAAAATCATGAAAGGGAACTGTTATTTTCTTATTTTTTTCTAACCAATGAAATGCACATCAAAGTACGGAGTGTTTGACAAGGGGACCAGTTGGTTCTATTCAGGGGCACATTATGAATTGTTCATTTTTGACAGCAAGAACAATTCATTACATTTTGTTTATGTAGCACCTCCCAAGAGCCCATTTCTAAGTGGTTTGCAAAAGGGTTGTTCTCACTGGAACACACTTGTCCTTCAGGGTTCCCAGGGACTGAAAATTGCGTGTGCAAACAAAATAAACTCACCCTGAAGGCCAGTAATTTAGATTAATAAAGAGCTATGTTTATACAACTCCATTAACAAAATTCTACATGGCAAGTTGAACCCAATTCTCTCAGGCTACACAACTAATTCTAAACAAGACTTGATGAAGAATGGCTAGTTTGTGGGTCTCTGAAATAAGGAGGGGGGTCTTTTCATAGCCTTAAGATCATTAAGACTATTTCTGTGGCACCCTGCACCCCCGTTTCTCACGAGACCACTCAGAGACTGAAGCAACTTGAATCTGGAAGATTCTGTATCTGTAGAAATTAATTCAGGACCCTTTATTCATTCATTCATCTTTCTATCCTGCCATCATTTATTCATTCATATTCTTATTTTTAAAAGTGTTTCTCAGGTGGATGACGGTACTAGCATCCCAACTGTTTTGCTTATATCTAGCTCTTCAGTAGAAGTAATAGGCAGAGAAAAGCAGCTCAGGCTGAGAGATTCCTACTCTATATCACAGCTAGGAGCATTTATCTTGATCCTCACAACAACCATGTGAGATAGGGCTGATTTTTAGCCTCTTTCCTGTAAGATAATAGAAGCCCAGCACGATGTTAAGACATGCCCAAAGGAAAGAAACTTCCATTTACTGATTGCCTACCATGTACCAGGCATTATATGACAATTTTCATGGTCATAATCTTAATTGCATCTTCTAGAGAGCACCATGAAATTGTGTGTGTGTATCCATTTGATAGATGAGGAAACGGAGGCACAGAAAAGTTATAGAATTGCTGAGAGTATCAGGAAGCAGGAGGCTGAAAAGTCTTAGCCTCCCTGTTGCGTTGTGTTACCTTCCCAGCGACCACCTAGGGCCAGGGCCCTCATCCCACCTGTGACATCCTGGCTCCTTCCCCTTTTCTCCCAAAGTTTCAATGAGAAGAGTCAGGAAGTCTTTCCCTCCTCATTTATGCCTGACTCACCAATGATGGCGTTTTGTGCTTTGAGAGGTCTTTGCAAACTCCTCCTAGAATCTGTGCTCTCTCTTGGTCCTTGTACAGGCTCTTATTATTTTCTTTCCTTTCTGGGCACATATCTCCTTTGACTTAATTCCCACTTCTATATAGGTGATCCCAGATCTGTAGCTCCCGCCTAGGCCTGCCTTTTGAACACCTCTAATTTCGTTCATAGACGTGCCCTGTGGCCCTCTGCATCTGAATCTCTCTCTTGGAGCACCCGACTTTTGCATTCTCCATCTCAGATAATAGCAGCACTCTGCACTTAGCGTCTTCTAACCAAAATCCATTCATTCAAGTGGTTATTAATTCACTTATTCCCGTCTTTTTTCCCCCCAGTACTTATTTGATTATTATGCAGTGTGCTTGGTGCTGCTGTAAGAACCTGGAAAACAAAGCCCTGATCTTCATGAAGCACCAAGCTGACCTGTAAGAACCTGGAAAACAAAGCCCTGATCTTCATGAAGCCTCCAGTTCGTGGTGCTGTGTGTGAGGGGTGGTGGACGGAGGGCACAGGCGGCGCGGCCAGGGCATTACCGTGTAATTGTGCTACGATGGAAGTGAAAGCAGGGTACACAAAAGACAGGCCCTAACTCAGGAGGGTGGGGCTGGGGTGGGGGGAGACTTCCCCAGGGAGATAAATGGGTCACTTTCCTTTCTCCCACCTTACCTTAAATGCTTGCCTCTTTTGAACATTTTCTCATGCTTAGAGGGCTTTTCCCATCACTGTCCCCCTCCCCGACTCGCTCAGGCGCTCAAGTCTCAAGGCAAAGACAACATCCTTGAAGCCTTTCCAGGGCCTGCGTGTGGAACTCGCCAGACTTCTCTTTGCATAGTGCTTCTTCCTCCATCAGGACTCTGCTTTCCTCCGCTGGCTGTGGTGAGTTTGCCACACATTGGTCACTCCTGTTAGCACGGGAGTCTCCAGGTGCTTTCTTATTTATCCCTGGGGACCTCACTGCTCCAGCACCGGCCTTCTTGCTTAGCCCAGGGCAGACCTGTTATTGTTGTGTGGTTTTGTCAGGAGTGGGGAGGGGCGTGCACAGATTCGTCAGTTCCCTTCTTCATTCAGTCACTTTTGCAACCAGTTAGTGGTAGGATGGACAGACTGGTGCTACCTGTCCAGAGAGTGGCTCTATCACGGGGCCCAAAGCAGCTGAGCTAGCTGGCTACCATATTCCCATTTATAGTCCAGGGGCTTTTGCATAGTAGGTGCTCAATAAATGGTGTTGAATGAATGCATGAAATTAGAGGTGAAAGTGTGGATGAGTAGAAAATCTGTCCCTTACCAACCACTGCTATTGCTAGAGTAGGACAACGTAACCCTTTTTAACTACTACTAGTTCTGGCACTGCTTTCATTTAGGTGTACCTTACATCATGCTGAGTATTTGAAACTATTTCTTCGGAAGAAAGGAAGAACCGTTAACATATTTTAAGGGTTTGCTCTTATGCTAGGTACTGTTTCATAGATCCAAAGAGGTATTTGTATTTTAGAGGTGACAACACTGAAGTTTACAGAGGTCAACTACTTACCAAAGGTCATACAGAAAGCGTGTGGCAGAGTGGGAGTTTGAACTGTAGCCTGTCTTGATCCATTGCCTGTGTTTTTCAGGGCTCACCCTATTATATTCCTGCTTTATTAAAAGCTACAATATGTACCTGGCTAAAGATTCAATCATCATTTCATTCCATTGTCACTCAATGTCATTTCATTCCAGCACCTCCAAAACCCCAGAATCGCCATGGTGAAGGAAGTCTCAACACTGTTAGACATGAATTTATTATTCCTATATTTCACATGTTTCAGAAACAAATTTCCCAAGGAATGGAGCAGATTTTTCATTTCTCTTTGGCCGGACTCCGTGCTGGTCAGGATGGGAGCTGATGCACGAGCCCTGGGATGTCGGTTCTCTTCACAGGCTCCTGTCTGTCTGTGGCCACCATCAATAAAGCCCTTTAAGCAGATCTGTACATTTGGGGGCCGGCTGGCGAGGCACGTGCCATGAAGCACCCCGTCCCCAATAATCAAACTCTTGTAAGCAGCGTTGAATGAGATTCTTTCTCCCAGGGGCAGTATATGTTTGTTTGTTGGCATGGTCCTAATGACTTAAAGAAAAATGCCGGAAACTGGCCCCGCGCGCTTCCCTGAAAGGAACATAGGCCCTTTGTTTGAGAAATGCATTTGCAAAATGGCTTCTGAGTAACTCCTTGGAGTCCCTCATGGTTTATATGTCTTTGTAAGCTCCTGGCATTGAGGAACTGAGGTTTTGCTTTTGCTTTTTTTTCTCCCCAATGAATCCAACATTGTATTGAATACACTCTCTCTCAATTTTGATATAACCAACAACTCACAAAGCCAACTTGAATGGAAAGAGTAGGAACACGAGAAAAATTCACTATCATTATAGCCTGCTTGTATTAAAAGGTTTGAAATGTGGGTCTCGAGGCCACAACCCGCCTTTCACTGCTATTTTCTTATGTTCTCTTTGTTCAGAAATAGCATAACATTTGTTTTAGCAACCACAATGCCGTTCAGGTGTATAGTATTTAAAAATACTTTCCATAGCACCTTCACACAACCTTCCTTTCAGTTTTCTCAACAGGCCCGTGGCGCTAACTATGAGAGAGGCAACGTGGTGTAGCCAGGACAGCCAGAGATTTGTGATAGATGGACCTGGGTTCCAAACCTGGTTTCCTTCACTTCTGTGCTTGTGGTGTGGGGGAAGTTCTGAATAGCTGTGACCCTCAGTTTCTCTGTCTGCAGAATGGGAATAAGGCTTTTTACCCTAGATGGTCTTCATGGGTACTGAATAAGATAAGTTGCCAATCACATCGGTTGACAATCACATCAGAGGAGATTAGCAGGCTGTCCTCACCCTGTCCCCCAGCCTGCCTTCCTTGAAGGGTGGGGGCACTGAATGGCAGAGGTGTTAGTAGGCAGCTGGAGGTGACTGGTATCAGTGAAAACCCACGGCACATCCTGCTTACAGGAGAGCAGGTCCCTCTCCCTCTTCCTTCTTCCAGTTCTACTGAACTCGGAGTGAGCAGCACCCGAGTTGGCGCTTGCCTGTTCTCCACCAGTTTTTGTTTGGCTTGAGTCTCACTGTCCCAACGAGGCTGAAAGTCCCTTGAGGACAGAATGTTTCTGACGCATCTGTGGCTCCCACTCTGTGCTTCAACGTGGTGGATATGTAAGACAGACTTAGAATTTGCAGGTTTTGCTCACCACTGTATCCTGGAATATACAGCACCATATGCCTAGAACACAGCTAAGTGTTCCATAAATATTCATGCATTCATAAAGCAAACGTGTATTGAACATGAATAATGTGGTTTTGCCCTTGAGGAGTTCAGAGTCTCCTGGGGAAGACAGATTAACATAATTTCAGACCAAAATACATAAATTTGTGGACCTCTGATAGAGGTAGTAGAGAGGGCCACAGAAGCCCAGATAGGAGGGGACGGGAACTTGGGGGCAAGACAGAGGGCTCAGGAAGTACCACCTGGGAGCTTGTTATAAACATACACTCTCAGGCGCGAGTCCAGACCTATGGAATCAGAATCTGCTCTATTCTGCAGTGTGCAGTCTAGGTGTTGGAAGCTAAAGTGCCTGCAAGGGAGAGACAGGATATATAAATGAGTACAATAGGTGAGCATAAGAAAAATCATATAACTCTAAACAGTCTATATTTTATTTTCCCATGCTTATCACAGAGCTATGGTGTGGCAGAGTCTGAAAGCAACAAAAAGTTAAGTGCTCTCTCCTCCATACTTGGGAGATACTGGCAGAGGTGGCTATCCAGTGGGAACTTACATTTCCCCATCCACCTTGCATCTTGTGTGGCCATGTGACTAGTTCTCACCAGTGAGGTATTGGCCTCTTCTGGGCCAAGGCTCTTAAGAAGCAGATTCGGTTTCCCCACCTTCTCTCTCCACATTCTCTGGCTGAAGGCTGAATATTGAAGCCCTAGGGAAAGGATAATAATTAGATGGTCAAGTGGAGGAAAGCCATTGCCACTGGCTATTACAAAACCACAACAAAAACCTTTATTGCCCTAAGCCACAGATGTTTGATGGTTTGCTAGTTACAGAAGCTAGTGTCATCTTAACAAATATACACAGTCAGAAATATCTTCTCTACTATAAGGATAGCAACAATATAAACATCGTAATAAATGGAACTGACAATGCAGTCTTGAGGAGGCAATAGGGAGTGGGGAGAATTGGAGGGCACTGCTATACATAAGACAGGGTTTTTTATATGAATGCTTCCAATTTTTAAATACTAGTTCACTTAAAAAAAATCAACAAAACCATGTATACCAAATAAAACACTTCTATGGGCTTAATCTGTCATGCTGGCAGCCGGTTGCACTTTCTAGTAGAGATCAGCGAGGCCACCTCTTGCCTCCCAGCTGACACCACCGACACTTTACGAGTGGGGAAGCTGTGAGGGCTTCTGGAATAAGGCATTATTCCTGGTCAGAACACACGAGTGGTTGGTGTTCGATCAACTGGAGTAGAGGGCTACCGTTGCCAGCCACAAGGCTGCTTGTAAGATAACCGCTCCTATTGCTGCTCGCAGCACTCCTGCCCATATTTATAGAGCTGCTGCTGCATAACTGTTGCGTTCTGCTTTTCCCTTTCACTGAATTCCTCTTGCATCCCCTGAGGCATTATCCGCACCCCCTTTTTACCAGAAGAAAGACTGTGGCGCAGAGGCGCAGCTTGCTGAAGGCCCATTCGCTCGCCCTCCCCTGCGCCGGGGCCGGGTCTCACCCTGGGCCTTGCGCCTTAAGCCTGAGGTGTCTCCCAGGCCGCCTCACACGGTCCAGCCAGGGCAGCATCGAGTGCATTGCAGAATGCTTAGGTTCAGAATATCCAAGTGCAAAGGGCCAGAGCCTGGCCACCTTGACCTCGTGACAAACTCCATTTTTATTTGAAGGGAATTTTGACTATCTAGTGTGGGAAGGAGAGATCTGGGGTGGCAAGGAAGGGAAATCAGTTAGTTCCCCATTTTTCCTCTAGATATGCCCCTTCTCTGTTGGCTAGCAGAGGGCAAGAGGTCTTTGGAGAGACCCCAGCCCTCTCTGAAGGTGTTATTGGTACCTGTGGATAGATTCTGACACTTTAGCTATGTGGGTACATGCAAGCCCTTTTACTTCTTTGAGACCCAGTTTCCTCTGCTGATACAATGAAGAGATAGGAACGCCCCCCGTGGTGGGGGTGTTGGAAGGTAAATGGTAAGGTGTGCTAGGCGCTGAGGCCCCTCCTAAATGTGCATCTAAGGAGCCGGCATTTCAGAAAGCGTTTTGTGCACAGACTTGAATGAGCCTTGCACGCACGAGTGGTGAGAGTCCCTGTGCGCTGGGGCATCCGCCAGCTCGCCCATGAATCTGCCCCCAAATTGCCAGGCCTGGGCTGGGGATGCGTTTCTGGGTGCCCAGAAGCCGGCTCTGCAAAGAGAAGCAAACAACACCATCTATTCAGGCCATCGCCCGCTCCGCCTGCCAGGGCCCACGAGGGGTTTTGGATTCAGAGAGCTATTCAAGGGAGGCCACAAAGACACGTTTTCTCCCCTGCGGCCTGGACTGCAAACAGGGCGGTCCAGGCACAAGAAGACGGTTGTTTCTCATCAGCCGGCAGCCGGCAAATTCTGTCAAAGCAGCTGAAGGAGAGAAGTCGTCAGAACACCCAGGAAAACAAGCGCGCTCTGGCGTGGGCAGGAGATAAAAGATAAGGAGGGCGGCCCTGCAGCACACACGGCCCTTCACTGGGCGCTGGCACCCGCGCGCTCGCCATTGTCTGCAAGAATTGATGTCAGAGGAAAGAGGGTTTGGGCTGTGTGAACAGTGGCTGCCGAATGAAAACCCTCGGTGTTGAAATAGTGAGGCGCGCATTCAAACTGGCCCTTTGTGCCTGCTGCTGGAGGAGACGGGAGGGGGCCCCTCCATTTCAGCTCCGGCTCTCTTCTCGTCTGCGCTGCACCGTGGTGTCCGCGGCTGCGGTTTTCAGTCGTTGCAAAATGGAGGCCACGTGCCTGGCTCTGCTTCACCCGTCCCCTGAGGCTTGGGCCACCCAGCTCCCTGGGTGCCCTCTCACTCGCCCTGGCAGGTCCAAAGGGCACCTCAAATTTATCACATGCATAGTGGAAGCATCTTAATTTCTATATTAGGAAGGATTAAAGGAGGTACTAAAGTAGGGGTTTAAGGAAGCAGAGGATTTAGCTTAAATCTGAATTTGCAAACTGCCCTGCTATTGTCCATATCAAAGAATTGGGGAATGGGAGTTGGTGGGAATGACCTGGGGAGGAACTAGAGGCGCCTTCCCAAGCCATTCCTTGGAGCGTTCATCCAGCACCTGCAATTGGCCCTACTGTGTTCCTAGACAATGTTGGTTTGGACGGCACCTGTGCAGAGGTGATGTTAGCCAAACCCACCCCATCTCACTGCTTATAACACGTTTATTGAAGGCACGCTGTGTGCCCATCGCTATCCAACTGGCGAGGAGCTGTGAGCTGCTGAGGCTCCACAGAGAGAATCTGAGCTGGTGGATTCAGCCTCCTGGGTCCGGAAGCAGGTGCCTCATCCTACAGACTGAGGCCAACTCATCTCACAAGAGAGGCAGGTAGAAATGCAGTGGCCGTTGACTCAGAGATGGCGAGAACAGCTCCTCCCCAAGCAGCAGGACATCCTGGCAGCTGGCACTGCCCGGGTCCTTTGGAGAGGCAAGGCCCTGGGCGCGTGTGCATTGGGAGGTCGGGCGGTCCAGCAGGCGTTCTCCCAGCCTGGTCTGGAACAGAAACGGTGCTTTTATTCCACACCCCCCCCCCTTTTTTTTTTTACATTTGAAAAACAAGTTCTCTGAAGGAAGATAAACTCAGGGTGAAAACTTACAGCATTTTCTTTGTTTTTGGAGGGTGGTTTTGGAAGTTCCTTTGTTTTGGAAGGGGGTTTTGCAGGAGTGGACCGAAAGCATCCTGCAGGACATGTGTAAAAAGCACGGAGCTCAAGGCCTGATAAATAAATGAGTTTCTGTCCCTTCTTTCCTTGTTCCTCTCCTGAAAGTCCTCCATCAAATCAGACTCACTGTCAGCCTTTTTTTTTTATTTTTAAATATTTGGACTATAGTAGTTGATGCTTTTATTTTTATATTTTCCAACTAGCATTTAAAATTATAAAATAAATAGGGAACTGGCTGTGGCTCAGTTGGTAGGGCTCCGGTTTGCCACATTGGAGGCCCCGGGTTTGGTTCCCAGGGCCTCCTCGAGCAGGCAGGCCGCCTCAAGAGGGTGGGCCGCCGCGGGCAGGGCAGGCCACCGTGAGCAGGCAGGCCGCCACGCAGTGAGCTGACTCGGCAGGGTGCCGCGGTGGGGGAGAGATAGGCAGACACAGAGGAGTGCAAAAATGAACACAGCGGGAACGGGCAGAAAGGGGGGGATATATAATAAATAAAAAACAAATATTTTTTAAAAAATACAACAATAACAACAACAAAAGACTTTAAAATAAATAAATAAATAAATACATTTGATTAAAATTTTGACTAATGCAAAAAGTATTATCCTAATTTCCAGAAATAACTTTTATTCCATTTTTCTTAGGTATCCCTTAGAAAATGTTATCTGCATATAAGCATGATGTTTTTCCTTCTTTTCAAAAGAAGTCACATTAAAATACTTCTTCCTCCCTTCCATTTTCATTTCATAATGTAACAAAAAGCTCTTTAGTATCAGCATACAGAAACCTGCTTTATTCTTTTTTAACAACTGCATAACTTTCTGTAATTTTCGTCAATCCATTGTTTTCAGTAATTTTCTTTTACAATGTTGAATTGATGAATATCATTATACATATATCTTTGCAAATATATCTGTAGTGTAAACGGCAGGAGGTGGAGTTGTTGGTTAAATGGCATGTGCATTATTAATTTTGAGAGATATTGACTAATTGTCCCCCAATGAGGGTGAGCCTCTAACAGTGACTGCCACCAGCTGTTCTTCACACTCTCATCAACACTGGGCATTACCAGACTTTTTATTATTTGTTGGAATGATAAGCAAACACCAGTATATCATTGTTTTAATGTGCATTTCCTTAAGTATGAGTAAGGTTGAGTGTCGTTTTGTGTATGCTAACCATTTCAATTCATTCATCTCTAAAGTGCTAGCAACTACCTTTACCCATTTTCCTGCCAGATTTTATATTGGGTTTTTATCGATTTTTCAATCCTACATTGCAGTAAGCAGCCCCTAAGGTGGTGCCCAATGATCCCACCTCCTTGTATTCATGCCCTGCTCTTGCGTGCGGGCTGGATTTCTTGTCTCACTTGCAATGAGTAGAGCACGCAAAAGTGATGGGTTCCCATATTCGGTTCTCAAAGGACTGGGTTCCGTCTTGGGCACTCTGCCTCCCTTGCCGGTGGTGCGCTGTTTCTCCCTGTTGGAGCCCAGTCCTGGAGGAGAG
>PVKH010024118.1:0-13697 GCA_004027955.1 Chaetophractus vellerosus
CCTCCCCTTCTCTCATGAGGCAAGAATCTTGACTCTAGAGCCCAGAAATGAGGAAGGATGTGGCTTATTCTTTTGCTTCCTCAACTCCAACTTGGTGCCTGTGCAGATGCGGGGTTGGGAGAAGAGCAATTAGTGTCATCTACCTCTGTCACACCAAGGGGGTTGTGCCTGTTAGTTTTCTTGGGTTTCTGGTCAGCTTTTCCTTGTATTGTAAGAGGAGAACAGACAAGTTGGCCATCTTCGCCTCCTCTCTGTCTCTGGGGCATCACATCCCTTGGCAGCAGCTGCCTCATTAGCAAGACTCCTGCCTCCTCCTTCATCCTCAGTGTTCCTTCATGGAGAACCCAGATGTCTTCCACTGAGGTCCTCCCCTGCCTCTAATTGCTGCAGTGGTACTACCCCACAGTCCTGGTCTCAACTTGGAACAAGCACTCCAACCTTTTCCCCCACACCTCCCTCAACTTTGAAGACTCCAGATGAGTAAACATGTACTACTGTATCTTTATTTGCTTACAATCCCAAATTCTAGTGTACATTGTCAAATGCTCTTAAGAACTCTCTCACCATCCTCCTAGTGGATGAGGCTTTAGGTTTTCCAGCTCAACAAGCATTCAGTTGGGGGGGAACATGCAAGTTTCTCCTTCTGTCTCACTTCTCCAGTTTTTTTTGTTTTTTTTTGTTTGTTTGTTTTGTTTTGTTTTGTTTTGTTTTAAAGAATTCTGCCTCCTAACTTAGGGTGAGGGGTGCACCTTTCTTCTAAAACTAAGTCCTCCCATAAGTTGTGGACCAGATCCTTTTTCTCTTCATCTACCTTTGCCAACATCAGCTCACATTTACTGTGTAGGTGGGAAGGCAGGGAAAGTGACTGAAGCAGGGCCAGGACAGCCAGATTTTAATGAGGGGGAGGATGGTAAGGTTGTTGTCTCGTACTAAGTGCTGGTGGATCCCTTTAGAGCCACTGGAGGACTTTGTTGTTGGCTTGTTTACTTCCTTGTTCTTTGTTGTTGCTGAATCTTTTCTTGTTTGTTTCAAGCAAGGAGTGATAAGCTCCAAGCTACACTTCATGAAGCAGCAGTAAGATAGTTGGGTTAAGGTAACAGCAGGAAGATGAGTTGAAGGGACAGTTGCAATAGCCTTGGCAAGGGAAAAGTGATGATCTGAATTAATCCTCATTCAATGGTAGTGGGAATAGTACAGAGGATTTAAATATTGTAAGAAAAAAATAGGATCTTGTTTTTTTTTTCTTGGGTCCAACCAGGATTTTAACTCATGGAAAGTACCCATACTAACAGAAGTTGTGGGCTGCTACATAGCCATGATTTATGGAGTACTTTCTCATGCTGGTTCTCTGGTGAAGGTTTTATAGGGATTATCTCATTTAATTCATCTTACAATTTGTGTAGTGTATTAATATCATCATTTGATAAAGAAGAAAACTCAATCCGCAGAATTCAAAACCCGTTGTCTTTAAACAGTTATATTTGCTTCTCCAAGTGTAGAAGATTTTATTTTAAATTTTAGAAGCATTACCCCTTTTGAGGCATTTGCTAACTCAGTAATCTGCTAATCAAATTATAACAATAAAGCTGATTAATTGGCACTAATACAAATACTCCACACACATTGCAATAACCAGAAGAAATAGCAGAGTTCGTAATGACAGCTGTCTACTTCAGAATGCATTTTCCATTCCATGTCTCTTTATGCAGATACATGTTACTCTAAACCCTTCTTCTTGAAGACCTAGATCTAGGAAGTGATGCTATAAATAAATCCATATTCATAGCTAACTTTGTTTACCTAGCATTTGCGTTTTCTTTTGCAATAACCTTTTGCATGTAATTGTTCACACTTGGATTATATTATGATAAGTAGAACTAATAATCAGAACTTTTCTTTAAGAACGAGTATTAAGAGATGAGTACAGTTGTTTTAAAAGGCAAGCAAAATGATAGCTTTGAAAAATACCACTGTTTGTTACATCAATATTATTTTATGTCCTTGAAGATCAATCATTACTATATTATAAAAATACTTTATATAAAAATAACCTTAATGTGTACTTATATGAGCAGTTGAAATATAAGCACAGTCATGTATTGATTTTAATTTTTATAGAGAAAAGTTGGCTTTATCTCTATTATATATATAAAATACAAATTAACATGTTGTGTCAACATACCATTTTATTTATTTTATAATGAAATACATGTCTTTGTCTCCTCTGCCTTTTAAATCTTTCCTGAGCTTCAGATCTATATGTCCACTGCTTGTTGACTATCAAGAGGAAATAATAGATGTGTACAGTCATCATCAACTGAGTCCAAAATGGAACTTGCCCGTTCTATTCCTCTCTCCAGTCCTGCTCATCCTCTGGTCTTCTCTTAGCGAATGGAAGCATTCTATTCATTGACCAACCCAGACACATGAGTGCTATCTTGAACTCTTCTCCCTCCCTCTTCCCTACATCTATTCATTCACCAAGTCTCTTGATTCTACCTACTAAACATCCATTTCTTTCTAGTATCGCTTCCCTCTTCTACTTCAGGCTACACTCATTGCTTGACTAATTTAAAGACCAGCCCATGTCCTGCTTTTCCCATTTTTGATGTTGCCCGCTTCTCTGCACTCACTACTACACATTAGTCAGAATGATCGTTGTAATTTTAGAAAAGCTGGTCGTGTACTTCTCCTTTTAAAGCCTATAAATGACTCCCCAGTGTTTCAAGATCTCTCTCTGCTCTGGATTTTTACGTGTGACAAGTCCTCTTCCTGGAACCATTTTTCCCACCATGGTTTCCAGGTTAAGTCCTATTTACCTCACAGGTTTTAGGTTAAAAATTCACCTTTTCAAGGACACTTTATTGATCCAAACTTTTAACTAACGTAGCTCCTATGTGTTTGCAGAGCACACTGTATTTCCCCTCTCATAGCACTTGTAGAATATGTTTTAAATTGTTTTCTGGCTTCTACCAGATGGTAAAATCTATGAAGTCAGTGACTCACCATCACTTGCCCTGAAGTGAGTGCTTGAAATATTTTATGGGTGCAATAAATATCTTTTAAATGAAAAGGTGAATGAATAAAACTTAACATTGCTTTTATAATAAATTATGTGCCTATTTTCCCCAAATAGCTATTCTCACTTTTTACTATTGGAATTAAGATGAATATTAATGATTAGTTGCCTTTATAAATTAATCCCTATCTTTAAGAAGAGACAATAGCAGGGATACAAATATTAATAGCTTCATTGGTTCATGGAGAAAAAGTACGTTGAATTTATCTTAAAAAGATAGCCATTAAATTTTAATAGTTACAAAAAACACTGTCATTTGATGAAAAAACAAACTTACTGAAAATACCGTGTGCCTAGTGCTGTGCAAGGCACTAGTTCCCTCAGCACATTTTTAAAAAGATTTGCTCTAATGTTCTCTCTCTGAGGCCGACCCTAACCAGCCTGTTTAAAACAATAAATAACTCACCTACAGATACTTCACCTCCTATCTCCCTCATTCTGTTTTTTTTTTTTTAATGGTCCTAGTCATCCTCAAAAATACCCTTTACTTACCATGTTCCTTTATTATTGCCTCTCATCACCAAATATACTGTAAGCTCCATGGGGCAGACGTTGCTATTTGTTTTATTCAATAATGTATCTCAGGTGCCCAGTAGAATGCAAGCAAATAGCAGGTGCTCAGTAGCTATTTGTTAAGTGAAAGAAACAAATATAAGCTAATGTTCATAATCATTTTAAATAAAATAATAAATCAGTATATGTTTAATTTCTGGAGCAAATTATGTTAACTTATGGATCAGGGAATTTAACTTTTTTTAAAAAAATAACACCTATTGGAAGATTCTGTGTAAGAGAAATCCCTAATCCTTGCTCTCTACCTCTTTCCTCTCTCTCCTTTCATAGTCAAGAGCTGCTACATAAGGAATGTATTTCAAACACTTACTGCAGTTTATCTCATTCCTTTAAAGTCATTGTAATTTACCAAAGAAGAGGCCAAACATTGCATTATTAGATTATTCCTATAGTATGTCTGTAAGAATATGAACTATTGGAGGTACTTTTATTTGACTCAGTATGGCTTACCTTGGCAATTTAAAAATTAAGTTTTTTCTAAGTAATGAAAGCACAACTAGCCAATTAGCAATCTCATATACTGCGTTTACCCTCTTCTACTTATTCCCCCTTCCTTCTTTTTTCTCTTCTCTTCTCCCCCTTTCAATTGCTTCTTTTATTTTCCTCCAAAAGCCAATGATGTTTTTATTATTTGTTTTCCTGCTGTTGTCTCTTTTTAAAGAGGGAATTCATTTATATAGTAAAGTAATCTAGTTTAATTTCATTATTAAATGTAAGCACAATTATTTAACAAAAATAATTACACTTTGAAGCTTTTGGACATTTGTGACTCGATAAAAATCAGCTTAAGTGAATTGTCTGTTTCTAATTAATAAAACCAAGTGATGGCAACAGTCCATCTAACATTTATTTCTTATATTCATGTTTGTTAATTTGCATTTTACTTAATGGGCATCATGAATATTTTAATGGTAATAGTTGTAGAATACTACTTGTATTTTTTAACTAGGCTTCTAAGATTTAAAATTAGAAGGAAATATTTATCCACTTTTTTCTCACTTTATAAATACTGTGTTTGTGTTGGCCAAAATAATGGTTGCCACCTGTTCTACCTATAGGAAGCCAAAAATGTCGACTCCAACCAATGATTAATAGTGACAAACAGAAGGAAAAAAAGACTGAAATAATTCTTGGACAGTCATATTTTACACAAAGTAAGCAAATAGCATTCAATCGAGACATTTTATTAAATTAATTATACTTTTTAAATGATTTTATTAAGACTAGAAATCGATAATGGTATTTTTGGAAAAAGAATCAAACTTCTGAGTTAACATAAATGAAATCACAGGGGCCACAGTTCTAGCAACCAGTAACATCAGTAACATGTATTCTCTGGGACAGAGAAAATGGTAGATGACATGTGATCACATCAGAGAATGAATCATATAAAACGTCCCCTGAAATCAGTCTTTTTTCATAGATATCAAAGGTACATGGCATTCACAGTAGAAATAGCTTAAGCTTCTGTCTGATAAAGAATAACATCAAGGTAGACGTGGATGAAAAACTCAAGTTCATCTTTTTATCAGCCTCCTGCCAGTGTCTGAAGGAGGTCAATAAATATGACAGGACACAGATAAACGCTTCATATTTTCCAGAGCACTGTGGCTGATTGACTATAGCTTTATATGTCTGACCAAGAGAATCCCCCAGAAAATCAATAAGGAAGAAATAACCGCCTGGGAAAGGTCTAGATGTAAGGATTTTCACGTTATTATTTCTTACAAAGATGAATGTAAACTACCAAAATCCCCTACACCCCCACTGAACTTTCAGGTTGCAGATGTTTCCATACAGGTGAAAAACGTTCAACTTTTCCCTTCGCCCAACACTGGTGTGCTGTTTTCTGTCTGCACGAACGAGCTGTCTTGCAGGTTGAAAGACTGAATTCCCTTCTTTCCCTCCCTTCGGCCCTGAGCCTGCAGGGCAGACAGACAGAAGCACACATATGATTAATACAGCACAGCTGCAAGAGTAAGTCATTTGCATATGTATTAATAGAGGCAAAAAAACCAACAACAATTAAATTATATACAGAGACATTCTGCATACTAAAGAACATATGCAAATAGGCCTGGAAAAGTGCAGCCAACATTTTCTCTTGACTTTTCCAAACCCATCTGAGCTAGAGTCAGAGCCCAGCAGTTTTCAAGAATCTCCTTTAAGGAAGAACCTGTTAGGAAATGCTTCCATAGTTATTACCACCCCTAGAGTTCCCAGGAGGTGTTTGACATTTGGACAATGAAGAGCAGTACGAGCAGTATCTTTTTCATGCTATTTCTGTATTTCCTTGCTTTCAGCAACCTTATGGTGTCTCTTTACATGCTAACCGAAACATCAGTAGTCGTGTGCTTTTCCTAAGTGCCCCCTTTGATTTTACCAACCAATAAATATGAAACTTTAAAATTACATTTCAAATGATCTCATTGCCTATACTAACCTAACTATTTGTCAGAGCCAGGTTTTGTGATCACAAATCCATACTCACTCCTTGAGGGCATCCTGTGTTCTCTAAGTCAAAACATGATTAAATTACTTGGAGGTGTTTTAGGGATGGGCCAAAGGCCAACAGTAGATGCAACCCTAGGAACTATATTCATCTATTGAAATTTTTAATATATAAGGTGGTTTTTTTTTTCTATTTGTATCAAGAAAAACAGAACTATTCATTTTTCTGGTCGTGGCTAGTGACAATAAGTGGAGAGAAAAAAAACTAATAATATTCTTCAAATTCACCATTTTTATGTGAGAAATTTGCTCTTCAACCTAATTGTTGGTTTAATTTATGTTACTAGTAGCCTTTAATTTATGCAAAGAATGTTTCAGAAGGCAAACTCAACCTTGAGAGTAAAATTTTACATAAGTAAAATTTATCCAATTAGCATCTTGAGCCTAAAGAACCCAAATGAAGACAGATGGGTTTTGTTGGTACCAGGAATCTGCTAAATATTATCCATGAATGTTATGTTATTTTTATGTCTCAAAGCATGCAACTGCAGCGTGTAAATTGTATTACATACAACTCATAAACACAGGGTAGAAGTCTTCTTAGGTAAATGATTATATAGAGCAGAAGTTAGTCTCTGAGCCAGGGAATAATTATAGGAAAGATAATGTAATACTAAAACAATTATTTTTATTACATTAAGGCATTGTCTTTAGATTAATATTTTAAAAGGCAGTATTAGTAAGGGAGACTATGTAGTAGTGGTTAGAGTGTGGTAACTGCAGCCCTCAGTCCCTGTAATCATGGTTCTGAGACTTACTAGCTATGTGACTTTGGGCAAGTTACCTAACCTCTCTGCACCCTGGTTTTCTCCTATGTAAAATGTTAGCATAAATAATATCTTACTGTGAAGATTAAACAAGATAATACATGTCAAGTTCTTACAGTGATAAAAGTATTCATTGCCACTTATCAAATCAATGTGTTAGGCAATAGTAAATGGTTGGGATTGTTAGTTGATGATCAGTTTTGTTAGCTGATATTAAAGACACTCTTGTTTAAAGGAAGTCTTGCAAATAAGGACATGCCAGCCTTTTCTTATGTGGATTTACTTTTCAGGACAGCATCTAAATCAAGTTAATAAAATGAGGCAAATTGTCTTATTTATGAGGAAATGATTTTATTTCCCTTTTTGGTATAATTTAAAGGCCCATCAGAAGAATGCAGGGGAGGCAATGAGTTTAATTAAATAAAAAAATAAAAAAATAAAAATCTGAGTCAGTACTTGTACATGTGTCTCATTCTGTATTTTGCTGTTGCGTACTCTTTGTTTCAATATTTAAGTCCATAAAATGGAAATCAGGCCTCCTGTCAAGCCCTACATTCCCATGGGTGTGATGCAAGTGAGTTGTCTCTATGAACTGCCACTATTCTAAGTAAATGTTTTATGAAGTCTAAAATAATATTAATTTACATTGATATTTTAATGTAATATGCAGTTTTGTATAAAAAAACATTTTCTGATCAACCATTCAAAGCTTACTAGTTTACTAATTATATTAGTAGACATATAAACACATATATAGCTCTTATTTTACCCTTTTATTGTCTACAGCTAAATTATTTCTCAAACTGAGAAACTTAAACTTTCTTTTCATTACTTAGTTCCTTTGAGAAAACTTTCCTACAGTATAAAACTTGAATGTGGAATGAGGTATAATTCAGACCGCATATAATCCTGGAAATTTTATTTATTCAGCAACTATTTGATTTGTTTTGTTTGAAACTACTGAGCTAAGCATCATAAAGAATGCAAAGATAAATCAGTCAAGGATCCTTGGTGGATCACAGAGGAACTTGAAACTTAAGAGAATGAATGGAGTATTAAAGAAGAGCAGTTTGAAGGCAGGCGTACAACCCACTGTCCTAATAAATATATTTGCAATGGAAAGGACCTCAGAGACCCTTGAAAACAGTTGTTTTCACACTATTCACTGGAGTCCAAGTGGTCCCAAGCACCCCCAAAAAGTACCATTCACTTTTGTTTGTTTTATATATTGAGCTTACTGGTTAAAATTGTATGAGTGAAAGGTCCTGATGCCAAAAAGAAATTTAAAAACCATTCTTCCATTCCAAGTCCTTAATTTTATCCATGAGGCAATTTAGACGCTTAAGTAGGGACCTAGCGGAATCAGATGTTAACATAACTGAGCCTGGAATCCTAGCAATTGAAAACGAAATCTAGCTTCTTTTCATTTTATCACGGTTTCCCTAAAAATAAATATATATATTCATATATGTTATTTCTAATATGTTTTGTGTAAAAAGGTGGGAAAGAATTGTGCTTTTTGCATTTAGACTGTTAATTTAAGGGAGGATGAATAAAACAATGGTTAGGATTTGCATATTAGTAACAATGGCAACCTTCTGAATTGCTTTCATTTTACTGAGTTCAGTGATTGTGCTCTGCAAATTAATTCTTTTGTGAAAAGCTATTGAAAGATCAAGGAATTTAGAAAACAAAACAACCAAGTGGCGGGTTGTTTCCTATCTATTTGTACATAGACGTTTCAAAGTGAGATTGTTTACATCACAAGTCTTACTGATATTTTATTTGCTTCTTAGAAGAAAGATAGTATTCAAAGATGATTATATAATCATGCAGATAAGATTTTGCAGTTATGAATGAACTGTTCTGATAGAACTACCAAGAAGAAAACCACATTACAATTTTGAGCTGTGTTCGGTTGGCAAGACTTGATGCCTCCAGAGAAAAGAAAAGAAAAGAAAAGGAAAAAAAAAAACAGCTACCAGATTCCTCTAGAAAAAAACTTAAGCCAGCCTAGTGCATTTCAAATTTGCTGTTTCATGTAAAAGTTGCTCGAGTCCATCTTTCTTAACCCTGACATTTCCCTAACTGCCATACTTTTTTTCTTACCCAACCACTCCCCGGATGAAGAAAAAGAGGAACAGAATCCAAGTATATTCCCAAACAATTGGCTGCAGTGAGCACTGGGCCAGCATAATAATACTGCCACCGTCCAAATTGCCACAATATTCTTTCTTGCTCTCCCCACTCCCAGAACTTCTTTAACATAAATAGAATGAAAACAGTAATAGAGATAGAGAAAATCGCAGTTACTTGTTGTTGTTGTTTTTTTGAGTGAGGCAGAACTCTAGAAAAGTCCCTTAACCTATTTTTAGATAACAGAAATTTCCACCTGAAATTTGGCTATATTGTACTATATAACACCTACTATTTCAAATATGCACTCTAAACACTATCATGATGAGTTTTTCCTGAATTTAGTTCTCCAGTTTTTTTGTTTGTTTGTTTTTTGTTTTTTTGTTGTTACATATCCCTCCCCTTTCTGCTTGCTTTTGCTGTGTGTTCATTTTTTGTGTTCTTCTATGTCTGCTTTGTCTCCCCCCGCTGCGGCAACGTGCCGAGTCAGCTCACTGCGCAGGCAGCTTGCCCCGCTTGTGGGCGGCTCTGCTTCCGTTCCCAGGCGGCTTTTTGCTTCGTTTGCAGGCAGCTTTGCTCTGTTTGCAGGCGGCTCGCCTTGCCCGTGGTGGCTTTGCCCTGCCCATGGTGGCTTTGCCTTGCCCATGGCGGCTTTTTGCCCTGCCCATGGCGTCTCTGCCCCGCCCACGGCAGCTTTGCCTTCTCAGGCAGTCTGCCCGCTTGGAGAGGCCCCCAGGAACTGAACCCGGGGCCTCCCATGTGGTGTACCGGCGCCCTATCCACTGGGCTACAAGCCGGCCCAGTTCTCCAGTTTTTAAAATCATTTTAAACTATTAGAAAGAGTACAACTAAAACATTTGGTAAACAGTACAGAAGACAAGCTGACAGTGAACAACAACAACAACAAATGCCAGGACCCTTACCAGGCTTTCATTTCTCTTCTACTCTATTTGGTTCTTCTTACATCTGGTTTCCTTCCAAGGCAATTTTAAGTTGGTCTGTTTTAGTGTCACTGTTGAGTCAAGCTTGCATTAAATACAGAGGGAGCTGTGAAATACCTATTCTTCCTGCATTGATTCAATCTTTGCATTGAATGACTTTGTTGTTGTTTTTTTCCCCTTTAAAACATACTCTAAAAATTCTATTTAATAGTTAAAGGCATTAAAACAATGCTTATACATAATGGAGCTTGAGCTCCAGAGTAAAATCAACCTTATTGTGTGTGCCTTGGTCAAGTTGCTGAATCACTCTTAATCTCAATTTCTTCACTTTGTTAATGTGGTAATATTATTCCTATGTGAAAAAAGAGTTGTGGTGATTAAATGAGATAGTACATGCAAAATGCATAGCACAGCACAAGCCTTCAGCCGTCATTAGCAGCTGTCATCCCCATCATCTGCTGGCTTCAAGGGTTTTCCACAGCCTAATGAGCCTCACTAGTTCTTCTGTATTTCGAGTTAGCAAGTCATTCTCTTGGATGAAACAATTATGTTCTGTGGAGAAATCGACCTTAATTCAAGTTTTTGTTGAACACTTTCTTTTGGAGCTAAGGCCCCTTATTTAATGCAAGTGAAACGTCTTTATGAAAATAAAATATCCCTTCAATATAAAAATACTTTCTTCTACATGTTTTCAGTCTAAAAATCAGCTGTTTCAATTTTAACCAAAAATATGAAGAATCTATTTCTCTCTTTCCATTCCATAAGTCACTAGTGTTTTTAATGACACTGACACAAATGACAGCTATTTGTGAAAGAAACACTCTTTCCCATATGAAGGGTAAGATGTAGTGTTTTGTTATTATGAGGAGAGTTTTCCAGCAAGAATAGATACTTATGGCATTTTAAAGTCAGATAAAGTAGTCAGTCTGACTGTGATAATCCTTTTTTTAAAAGGAATATAAAACTATTGACCACTGTTCACCAATATTTACAATAAATTAAACAATATACAGTTAGATAAATTCTGATTACTGTGAAGTTATTGTTTTTCCTGGCTCCTGCTGAACCAGGAATCCAGATACTGAAAAGATTGAGCCTACATGTAAAGAATGTGTTGAAGATAAAGAAAAAAACATGCAGGTCAAAACTTTAGATTACAAAAGTCTGTTTAGCCATTTATGCCAACAAGTCCTAAACTGTAACATCTCTAACCATCGATTAGGTTTCCACCTTTTTAGTCAATACATAACAGGGATTTCAACTTTCCATAGAGAAATGGCTCTCTAGAAGGAACCTTTAAATGCTCATTTAACTAAGCCTTGCTGGACTGATGAAAACACGACAGTTTTCTTATCTGGGTTGGGAGATTGTTGGTGATGGCCGATTTTCCTCTCTAGAGTTTTGCAAATATTTTGCATTTATATGACTATAGATAGAGACATGGATTTGGATCTGGCTGCTTTAAATGACATAATTTAAGTTATCTGTATTATATTTCAATTGTCCAGACAGTTACTGAATTAACTATTTGATTTGAAAATGCATGACTTCAGGAAAATTTTCAGTTTAACTTGAAGTGATTTCTTGGTTTGCTTAGAATGATGGCATCCCAGAAGCAACATGGACTTATCTTTGGTTGTGAAACAGCATTTTTATTTGGATGGTTGTTTTTGGTGAATGAAAAAAAATACAAAAATGAAAATTACATATATATTTGTATATATACACAAACAAACAAAAAAACTTCCCCAGAATGGTCCTTAGGCATGTATGGGTTAAACCCAAGTTTAATTCAGTAATGACTATGGAAATTTTTTCCCATTTAGATAAGCTGTTCTCTATATACAGAGGAAATAACATACCATGGTATCAAATGTTCTTTTCTGATAAATAAAGCAACTACAGAAAGCTTTTCTTTGTTCAAAGTAACCAGTGATATTGACGAAAAAAAAAAAACACAACAAAACCAAAGCCCCCACAAAAAAACCCTAACTCCTCCAATACTACTACTTCAAAACAAACGTATCAAACTTGATTTCCATTAGAATGTAGTTATTCTTCACACTAATAAATCAGAAAGCTAGACCTAGATTGTATATTAATATAAAACAATGCAAACAATTATTGAGCTTCATCTTCTGGACAAGAATTCCAAGTTAGCCTGTCTTCATAAAAAAGCAGTTACAATTTGAGGCCACCTTGAGTTTGCCCTTTTTGCCAGCACCGAGTCTGCCTCATCTGAATCTTCCCATTTCGTGAGAAACATTAGCTGTCCATTGCTGTCTGTGGCACCCATCGTGCGTCCAGGGTCAAGACCTCCAGCAAGGCCTTTTGGTTTGTCAGCAGCATCTTTTCTTCTTTGATTTTCTGTCATCAGATTCACTGTCAATTAAAGGTTTTCTTTTCGGTACCATCTTTTTCTTTACCAGCTCTTTGAGAATTAAATGCTTCATTTAACTCTGGGCAATCTAAATTTTCTTCAGGCTCTCAAGTATTGTCAGCATCTGCAAATCCCTTCAACTTCAGGAAATTCTTCACCTTCCCATTAACTACGTGTTAATCCAGAACTTTTTCCACCACAGATTCTTTAGGCTCTGCCTCTTCAAGCTTTTTACTCTTTCCATTCTGCCTCTTTCCCATTTGTGGTAATGTAGTTTTATTGGAGGCCATTTTTTATTGCAGACTTGAAGAGCTATTATTCACCACCCCCATGCTGCTCCAGGTCCCTGGCCTACAGTGTCGATAATCCCGTTTAACCTACCATATTGTTCAACAAATACAGCAAAGAGTCAAGGGTTCTAATCTCAACCCACCTCTGAATTGATGTGTGAAATGGGTCTCAAGTCACTTAACCTGTCCAGGTCTCAAGTTTTCTTATTTGTAAAATGCGTGTAAGGATACTTGTCCAACTATGTATCTCATGGAAGAAGGGATAAAATGAAGTAGAAGAACTAATGAAAGTAGCCAGGAGTCCCAAAAGTCCTCCCAAAAGAGCTATTCTGTCTTTGCAGCTTACAAGTGGACATCACTGATTGTTGGACACGTTTATCCATGTGCTGGCAATGAAGAAATGGAAGAAGGGTAATGAGGCAATGAATGATCTTAGATACCCAAAAAGAATGCTCTGGGACCTCAAAAATGGTTAAGGTAGCTCTGAAGATCCAATTAGACAAGAACATTTTAATTAAAGGCCAGACCAGTGTTCAATCACCCAATAGGCAAGCTAAGAACATGCTTACATACAAGAAAAAATGGGCCACCCAAAATAAATAGACAGACAGATATAGCTAGAGATGATAGATAGATAGATAGATAGATAGATAGATAGATAGATAGATAGATAGATAGATAGATAGATAGATAGATAGAAAAAATTGTTTCATAGTAAATAGGGGGGAAGTCAGATACTCTTATTTTGAATATTTAGCCAACTCTGTGGTTACTATAAACTATTTTTTCCTTTCTTAAAGGTTTAAATAGGAACTTACTTTTAAAAAAACTATCTGTTTCTGTTTCTTGATTCCTCTCTTTCTCTCTGCATCCTTTTCTTTTTCACTTTCTTTTTTTTTTAAACAATTTATTGAAGTATTTCATTCATACATGAACCAACGTAAATTCTAAGTGTTCATTAAACATCGTGAACTTACAAAAGAAACATGCATAACATCACACAGGGCTCCCACACATCAC
>PVKH010024119.1:0-13699 GCA_004027955.1 Chaetophractus vellerosus
CTATTTAAATTAGGTAATCCTATCAGCCCACCATGCTTGATCTCCCATTCTTCCAAATGAAAAACCCTAGCACTTCTTAGGTGACAAAAGGTCATGTTACATCTTTGTAGGTTATAGATGAGAAATGTACTTCAATCTTTTTCAGAGTTAGTTCGTTTGTAATTAACCTGAATCAAGCAGCATTCAGAAATTAACCCGGTTCTTAAAAGGGGGGGGGGGGGTTTACTGGGGATTGAATATGGGACAGCATACACGCAAAGCAAGTTCCCAAGCACTGAGCTGCATCCCCCAACCCTCTTCACTAGCTTGATATCCACTTACCAGGTGTCTGTTAAGAGTTAATGTTCCCTATTTAACTTGGTCTCTTCTTGGCTACTCTATTCAGTCACCTCTCACTGGCCAGACTTTGGGTCCTTAGCAAAAGTTTACCACTTGAGCACATCCTGATCATTTAAAGAAAAACCCCATTCATGTATTATGTGACTTTTCCATCTGAACTTGCCAAACTTTACTAGCTGTCCAGTTTCATAAAAATGATTAAATACTTGCCCCATGAAGACAAACATGAATTCAGTCACTAGCATCCAGTCAGTGTCCAATGATTCTTAACCTCTTGGATAATCATGCCCGAGCCCCTCATTGCTTGACTATCAGGCACAATAGTGTAACTTCTGAAATTGTAACTTGCTTTCCAAGCCTTTCTTCCTCCTTGGAAGCAAGTTCTCTAGCCAATCATGACTTCAAATGACTAACCTGGAGATGGAGCCAGAACCTGTCAAGTTGCTCCCAAATTGGTAGCTTGGTACAAGGTAAGCAGGTGGTTTATTGTTCCTCATTTTGTGAAGTTTTTGAGGCAATAAACCTTGTATACTTTTAGTATGCCCTTCTCTTTATAAGCCGTTTTGGGTTTTTTTGCTATTATGTAATGCATTATGTAACTACTCCCCATTTGACATTCCCTTAACCTTGCCTAAGCACTAAACCACAGGGATTATAAGTTGTGCACTATTACTTGATTTATTTTCTCCAAAATTGTTTTTGTAGAGCCACATTTTTAAAAACTTTCAACATCAAAGTCTTTTCCCAACAAATGTGACAAACCAAGTTAATTTTATGGCCTATAATGGATGTGGTTATTTTGAACAAAGCTCATGCTTCAGAAACTTAGGCCCGTTAGTCTTATTTCCATCAATAGCTTACTTACCTGTGAAATACCTCATTAGCAAAATCAAAACAATTTTAAACCTAGTAACCCTTCTAAAAAGTTGTCCTATGTCCTTGAATTCATGTATGTCAAAGTAGCTCTTCATTTTCCACCAACTAATCTTAACCCTTTCAGAAAATCACTGATATTTAGTGTGAAATGCAATAGAATTGCCACTTAACACAGATTTCACATCTCACAGTCTTGTAAAACCAGTTAATGTGGACCACTCTAGGCTGGTTAAGATTCGTGATTTTAAAACACCACCAATGTTAAAACACAGGTAAAGCGAGAAAACTATACCAATATTCAGATGCTGAGTATAGTGTATAAAGAATGGCATTTTATTAGGAATAGGCAATGCCCCCGATTCTTTTATCTTTTGAAAAGAAAAATGTCAATACGTAAAACTGTGATACTGCTTTAAAAATTTAGGGAATGGCAATCTTTTGGACAATCAAATGTTTATAAAAGAAGATTCACACATTTTATGTGTAAACAGTACACCACGTTATTTGGATACAAAAGTATTTATTTTATAAACTTTATATTTAAAATAGTTTTAATCTGTCCACTCACAAAGCCTAATTTAAAACATGATACATTTCTCTCTAGCTGACTTTAGAATGTCACTGTTTTACAAACAATACTTAATTTCTAATTGTTTTATGCTAAGAACCTGTACTAAATGAAGTTTATATTTTATCAGAAAACATTTCCCTTTAATCTTTAATTAAAGAGTGCTTTTTAAAATGAAGGCACCAACAAGAACTACTTTCAGATGGTACAGAATTTCTTATTTCTTGAAGACTCTGTGGTTGACCACTTCTTCATTAGTTACCTGCAGCAAGACACCTTCCTGCCAAAGGAAAAAAAAAGTATCTGAAGAAGTTTATCATGTTTGTTCAAAGAGCCTAAATAACTTCAGTGGTGGTCTAGGATCAAAGAAGACTCATGATGAAATACAGGAGAATATGCCCTGATTATCACATTCCTGAAAAGGCAATAAAGCCAGGTAATCAAATCAAACTGTAGACCAATTACTTTAAGAAATAAATTTCAGCAGCCAACCTCCATCTTTCCTATTATGGGTAGGGCGCATTTAAACCCCAACTATTAAGTATTGGATACATTCAGGATTATAATGTAGACAGACACTTTACTTCTAAGTATAAAATTATCTGTAAGCAGATTCAACCTTTTGCCCTACCTTTATCCTGATAAGTACGTACGCCAAGACTAGAAAGAACCATATCAAGTAACAGAAGACCAAAATGTCTTAAATAAAAACCCCTAGTTCACTCAAAATGCTTGATCCAAGAAATGTGAATACACAAGGGTGTAACGATGGGAAATGATTTATTGAACTTGCATCCTAACTTTTACCTACCATTTTACTACCAACACCACTGAAGGAACCAAGAAAAGCTTTATTAATGATCACTTGGCTTGCCTCAGCTGTTGAAATGAAGCACTTTACAGTCTTTGTGGCAGCAGAATATGCTTGTCCATGGTTCATATCATTGCTAAAATTCCAGCAGGGAAAAAAATGATATGTTAAGCACCCGAATCTTCATGGAGGGGGAGGGGATGGGAAAGAAGGGAAAAAAGGGAACAAACAACCAAAATAATTTAAGTAAATGACAGATTGGAAAACAGGGTTTATAAAATTATTCTCTTGAGTTTATAAATTGTTAAACTCAATTTATAGCTATGTTAAACTACATAAGAACCACTATACTGAAATAGACCATTGAAGAGTATTAGTTTTATCTTTTGGGGAGGAAAATTAAGAAAGGAAAAGTAAATAAGATCTTACCTAAAGAAGTTTAACTGAAGCTTAGAACTATTTTGCTCTACACCCTCAGCTTTCGTTGGCATCCTTATAACTACTGTAGTTAAAGCTTTGTAGAAACAGCACAGTTTTTTAAGACTGGCTGAACTTAGTAGCCGTCAAGAGTTCTCTTGTACTAGACCTGTGTCCCTGAAGAGTACCTCGCTGGGGTTATTTCCTTTCCTTGCATTGAAGAAGCAGCATCTAAAAGATCTAAAAAGGTGTTTCTCCTTGCAGAGATATCCCTTAAGTTATCTAGATAATTTAATCCTGATGAATTGCAGACAACACACTTATATCTGACCAGCATTTATCTTACACAATTACAACAACAGCTTTGCAATGGACCTTAATTATACTACCCACTCCTTAACTTATTTAAAAAAAAAAGTCTATAATTACACAATTTCCTTTAGAATTATTTTATTAAATCATAAATGTACAACAGCTTCTTAACTCTACACACGCACTTAAATTTTTTTTTTTTTTAAAGGAAAACGTTATGTCTTATTACACCATGATCCTGGCTAATAGCTTTTCAAAACTTTGAGAAAAATCTTAAAAAAGGTTTCACATGTCACCTGAAACTTACAAATTTAACATTATCAAAGAAGGAATGCTTCTACACTCTTACAAAGACCACTAGAAAGAAACAACAATTAAAAAGCTAAGAAACTGTCTCAAAGGCATTTTTTTTTTTTTACAATCCTTCCTCCACAGTAAGGTAATGTTATTAAATAATCCAATCCATTCACAAAATGGCTCTCTGCATCTGCTCTGGTGTCTTCTGCCATATCACTGCATATTATGCATGACTGAGATAAGAGTTTCCTTAACATTGTTATTTCGATAACCTGAAGCTGTTCTGTTACCTCTGGGCTCTCATCCTCTCCTATTTATACAGTGAAGCCTGTTTCAACAGAAGTAAAGAGTAAAAAAAAATAGGTTATGAAATTATCCATCTAACCAGATTTTAAGGAAAGATAACATGATCCTAAAAAGCTTTTACTCCTGGCAGCTAGGTCTCCCAAGACAATAATAAATTGTAAAACTCAAAAGCTACTTACCCATGGCAAATAGGAAGAAGCTCAATATCGGCTCCTTCCTCCATAACCCCCACTTCCTCCACTGCCTCCTGGACCATAGTTTCCTAGAATTGTTGGAAAAACAGGAGAAATAGTTTACTTTGATATTCCATGATCTGCCTAACTATTCTCTGGCTATCACTCAACCATAACCCATTATTTATTTCCAATTAACCTAATACTTGGGAGAGGAATTATTCAAGTTCACAGATATTACAACTTTTTCCTTTAAATTTGTAGACATTTTACTGCTATTTTAAGACAGCCCTCTATCATCACTCAGGAGCTGGTGAGGGGTTTAGAGCACAAGAATAGGATACCTGCCCATTCCTTTTAAAAACCATCCAGTCTGACACAACTATTGGAAGTATTTCCTCAAAATTTCAGTAGTAATGATTATGATGGGAATAATACCCCTTTATAAGAGATACTAATCATATCTTCCTTTGAATCATTTAACAATGCCTTCAACTATACAAAAATTTTAGAAATCTAGTTTTTTAGTTATAAGTTACCTCCACCATATGGTCCCCCCATGTTCCTGCTACCACCAAAGTTTCCACTCTTCATTGGACCATAGTTAGAAGGTTGCTGATTATAATTTCCAAAATCATTGTAACTTCCACTTCCATAATTTCCTGTTAAAAAAAAATTCAAATACTAGTTTTAATTAATGAACCTTTGAACAATACATCCAAACACCAAGCCATTAATACATGCTGAGTATTTAGGACAAATATCCCACAAAGACAAATAAGAAAAAAATACATAACACCTGTCTACAGATCTACAATTTTAAAAGGCAACTAATGACAACATTGAAATGAAAAGTCTCAAGTTTTAAGGCATTAACTCCAATCCATATTCCCATATAAAGGTTTCAGGTGAATTTATTACCTCCTCCATAGTTGTCATAACCACCTCCGTAGCCCCCACCCTGGTTGCCATATCCAGGTCCTCCACCACCATATCCTCCTCTTCCTCCTCCATAACCAGGGCTACCTCCAAAATTGCCACCTATTATAAAATAAGCCTTTAAGTAATTACTTAATATTTTCAATGCCATTTGAACTGTCTTATCACACCCATTTCCTGCTTTTCAAAACACATAAATTACATAAAATGTCCACCCTGTGAAATCTCTTCTAGAACAGCCTCAAGGGCAGAATACCTATCCTTGGGTATTGGGGACACAGGCGGTCTTACCCACAGCCAACTGGATAAAACTATCTGCTGGACTTCTACCACCACAGCTCTCTCCCCAACTGGAAATATTGTCTCTTGAAGACATCTACTAAGAGTGTATTTTGGGCAAGCGTTCTGGGGCAGACAAGTGCTATGGGCCACTGAGATATACCAAGAGCTGCAATTCTTCTACTGGTAAAAGAAAAAGTTCCCAACTCATGTTTCCCTGTTAATTACTATGTCTCAATATGCCCAAGACCTGATTTTCTGAGTAGAAATGGGGGGAGGACCAGAAATTAGCAAACTTTTAAATAATTCTAAACTGTTACAATCTCAAAATACTTTCAAGTACAAAAACAACTTTCAAAAAATTTTTTAAATTTGAATTTCCAATCAAGGTTGAAATACTGAGGTGTAGGGATAACTTACTCATAGTCTTGCCTAATGAGTTGGTAAAACCAGGTCTATATCCAGGCTCAGTTTTTACTTTTACTATTAGCAAATCTGTCAGTAAGTATCAACCTTTTCTGTACTATGACAAATCTGTAATATCCAATACTATTAGCACCCGACATAACTGGCTCACAAATGTTTGAGAAACCAGGAGCACACCTGTATTGTTTCTTAAATGAACATTTTTTGGGAAATTATCCTGAAGGACTCATCATCTAGAACTAACAAAATTAATATTATATATACACACTTCCCCCTTACATGTTTGATTTCACAGTCATATCCTGAGTTCCACACTTTAAGAAATGTACTATATTGGGTATCCCATCTAAATCCAATTCTTTTCCTATAATAAGATAGCATCTTTAAGTTCTCATTCAGAATCTACGCTTATGATTTTTACAAACTACACATTTACTAGTATACACTTAAGACAGCTAAAGACTCATGTAGGAAAAGCGAAACTGAATCACTATCACCTAAGCCCCTGGGGGCAAGTTTAAATGGCAAAACACAACACATTAAAAGAAGTTAAAAAAAAAACTCGATGTATACAAATCACTAGAAGACACATACAATGATTAAATTACATAAATCAAACTAGAAGAAACTGACCTCCAGGTCCTCCTCCATACCCATTATAGCCATCTCCAAATCCACGACCACTTCCATATCCATCTATTAAGTGATGAGAAAAAAGAGTATTGTGCTTATTTCTAACATGCCTTCCTGCCACATTCTCTATTAGCACCCCTGGATGATAATTAGGAACCATTCCCCATATGATGGGACACATGTTTCTAGTTTCCTCAAAAAAATAAAATCCATAATTAAATTACCAAGACAAATGTCTAAATTTTTGTCTTTGATGTGGTAAACCTCAACTGAAAGGTGCTCCATATACTTACACTATAGCATGACACTAGTTTTTTTTGTTGGCATTTCATTACATTATTAGTTCAGGTAAATGTATCTAAAGCTTACCAAAAAAGTTATTCATTACAGACAATTTTAAGCGTACAGGCAAACTCTGGTACTTTCACTATTCAGAAGCACCTCCTAATTACATACTTATTTGAAACTAGAGACCACAGAAGGATCTCTGAAAACTCATCTGTCCCTGCATGGTTACATTATTAATCTTAGGAACTTCTTAAAATTAGGTCATTTTCCAGATTCTAATCACAATCTAATCATACTTTTTCTTCAATAAGTACACTCACCATTGCAGCACTAAGAACTTACCCGATCCTCCTCTAAAGTTACTTCCTGGTCCTGGTCCAAAATTTCCACCACCACCACGTGAATCTCCAAAACCAAAATTGCCTACAATAAATGCCCTGGTCAATAATAAGGAGTTAAAAATTTTAAAAGAAAGAGTAGAAATCAATTTAAAGATACCTCCTCTTCCACTCCTAGAACTTTGGACTTCCTGCATTTCTTGTCGAGACAAAGCCTTTCTTACTTCTGCATTATGACCATTGATAGTATGGTATTTCTGCACTGCAATGAAAAGTTCACACTCCATTAAGCAGGCACTCTCTAATGGTAAGCAAGTTATAAATTAATAAAGTTGCACGTGTCAACATACCCAAACATGTAAGAACCACTAATGTAATACAGTGCCTCAAGGATACTTACAGACAATTTTATCAACAGGATCATGGTCATCAAAAGTCACAAAGCCAAAGCCTCTTTTCTTTCCAGACTGCCTATCAGTAATTATTTCAATGGTATCAATTTTTCCATATTCCTCGAAGTAATCTCTAAGGTGATGTTCCTCAGTATCTTCTTTAATTCCACCAACAAACAGCTTCTTCACAGTTACATGAGCCCCGGGTTTTCCAGATTCCTAAAGTAGTGTATATATTTTTAAATAGTGTATTTTAAACCACCACAAACAAGGCACACTATCTTGGTCCCACATATGGCTTACAACCTATAACAACACGCCAGGTACCATAAAAGCTTACAAAGTGACTAGCCCTTTAAAAAATAGACGGGTGGGGGGGGGGGAGCAGGGGAGAACCAGACACCTAGCATAGCTTTAAAAAGAAAGAAAAAAACCTTGATCCAGATACAAAAACTGCATTCAACCTTAAGTGATACATTTTTTAAATATATACTGTTCAAAAGTTATGCTTTGCTCACCTCTCTTGCTACAGCTCGTTTTGGCTCAACCACTCTCCCATCAATTGAATGAGGTCTAGCAGCCATTGCAGCATCAACCTCAGCCATGGATGAAAAAGTTACAAAACCAAATCCTCTTGATCTTTTACTTGCAGGATCCCGCATCACCTTCAAAAGCAAACCGGAATTTAGTCTTTAGCCCCATTATGTTATAAATTAGCAATATGGGCTATGACAGCATTTTACTGTAGTAAAACAGATTCTAAGTAATCCTTTTCTACATGACCCACTTAATATTTAACACAGGAAATCAGTTAATAAGGCCACAGTCTGTAGGCAGACTTCCATAGTTAACGTACCACACAGTCTGTAAGTTTTCCCCATTGCTCGTAGTAGTTCCTCAAACTTTCTTCTGTTGTTTCAAAACTTAAGCCACCAATAAAGAGTTTACGGAATTGTTCCTTTTCTCTCTGTAAAGGAAAACACCATTTCAATTTTTATTTATATTTTCTCTTTGTATGCAGGAAATTAAATTCTTAAATATGAGGTGACCTGCTGGCAGAGTACCTTTTTCCTCTCCAAAGGAACAGTTTCTAAAGTTTTCTGGGGGGGAAAAAAAAAACTTACATCAAATTTAAACCATATGTTAAACTGTATATTAGCTGTGTTACACCAAAAATATTGCCTCAGCTGAACTATACAAGTTTCAAAGTCATTAATTCTTGATCTAAATTTACTTGACATTATTTTAAGCAAACAATATGGCTTAATTTTTAAACTTTCTGGGGAGAAAGGATTATTTCTATCCTGGTCACTGACTTCAAAGATTCTTATCAAAACTTCCAGTCCTACATCTAACTACACAGAACTTAGTTTTTAAATACCAAATTAACCAGACTTTTTGTAAACTATTAAAATAACCCTGGTTCCTTACAACCTGTAATTTATTTCAGAATTCCTATCTGGAGACAACTTCCCTTTAGCACTCCCTCCAGTGGTCATTCTAATGTATCTCAACCAAAAAAACACTAGTAAAAATGAGCTAGTTTCCTCCCATTAACAACTCAGAGAGACAAATGCTAATATAAGCTCAAGATTAACCTTTTCTGAGCAAGGCAGGTTAATTTTATGTCTTCTAAAACTTACATCAAACATACTGATTTTTTGAGAACATTGTCATATTTGGCATTTAGATAACAGAAACTATCCAAATGTTACCCAGCGAACAACCACAAAAACATTCACCTGTAATAACCCCATATTTAAAAAGCCATCAAAAATGGCTGACCACATAACTACTTAGTTTATATTGTTCCACCATTTATTTCACTTATTAAAAAAAAAAAACACCCAAGTTTAGGAATTCTCAATTTAGTGGCTATCTGGAAAATGCCTCAAATTTTCCAACTTAAAAGGAAAAAAAGAAAATCAGAGTTGCAACCTAACACCTGCAAACCAACAGGCAAATACGCTCATTTAGCAGCCCTTTCTGTTGGGTGATGAATTAAGAATGGCTTTCTGCTAACTAGCTTTAAAAACCTTCAAGATTCATAAACCAGAATAGGTCATGAAGTCCAGAACCAACTGCAAAGAAGTATAACACAAGCTACAATGACAAGTGTGATTTTTGAAAAGAAGAAATACTTGATTCCCAGAAGAGTTTTACTGTTCCCTACGCAACAGTTCTATGAAAGTTTCTCCCTAATGCATAGTATTCTCTCAACTGCTGAAGGGAGAATAAGCCAGGGAAATTCCCCCCCCCATGGTTAAGTGTTTTCAGGATTCTCAATATTAATAGAATTGAAATTATTAATCTAACTGCTGAGACATGTAAATAATAACATGTTAAGCGGTTATTTTGTACATTTGATATTTGGGTTCTCAAGCCAATTTAACTTTTTCTAAATATCACTAAATGCCTCTTTAAACCCAAGTTACAAACAATGTACAATTCTTACAAATCACTAACAAAAGGCAAAAACTTATTACTTACCTCAGTTTTTTTCAAACTTACCCGATGTCCACTCTATCGATTATAAACAAAGTTATTTTATAAACTTGTTTTAGGATCAAAGAAAATAACCAGATAGGCGCCCCCCCCCCTTGCTTGAGACCTTAAGCTTGTCAATGTAATGATCAACCACGATTGCAAACATAAACGAGAAAAGTCCAAACACATAACGACCCGGGCCTAAAACAGTTTCGCACATAGCACTTACACGCACGAAGGATTGAGCCATGTTTTTAACCAGAGGACAACTAAGTCATTTTTACTCCACTTTGCTCCTAATTCGATGGCTTATCCAATAGACTCCTTGTTCTTACCCAGTAAAGATTAAATTCGCCTGTACAATCTCTTACTTAAAATACGAATCAATTCTACAATTTAAGCGGAATCCTTCAGCACAAGAAAGGATTCTGGGAGGAACATATTCCAAATAACCTCCTTCCCCACTGCCACCCTGGTAGTCGGTACTAATACGGTGGCTCCGAATTTTTATTTTTCACTTAAGTTTCATGCGATCCAACTGGTTTTTTCCCTGTAATCGCTTCAGGCCCACATAAAACCGTTATTCAGAGAAACATGGGCTATTAAACATAAATGGTTTCTTTCTAATACGGCTTGCTTTAAACCCGGCCCAAAGCCCTAGGTGCTACACCATTCCTTAAACCGAACGAACAAGCCCTGGCGAGCCCCCCCCTCCCGCCCCGTGTGGTTTCGGAAGGTAATGGCGCCATTTCATCGAGGGGAAGAGAGCCTTTAACGAGGTGCGCAGAACTTTAAAGATCCAAGACACTCGGAATCCACCTCGAAACGATAAGAAAACCCCGAGAAAAAAAGAGAAGCAGTTAACTTTTATTCTTCGATAAGAGAATCAAACTAGTAGAAATGATTGTTAAAAGAAAAACGCTGCGAAGTAGGAGATGAAAATGGCGGCCGCCAAATCCGGTTCCCGGGAGAGGGGGAGGGGAAGCTCCGCAGGCTCACTCACGAGGCCGCAGAAACGCTCAAACGCGGGGAAGCCGGGGCCCCAAAACGAGCGTGTTTTTAAAATGAAGTACGAATTTCGTCTCCACGCCCCCCTTTCACAGAAACCGGACAGCGTTCGCCATGTAAAAATTCCCCCATCCCCCACCCCAGTAAAGGGAAATGGCGCCGGGAGGCTGAGGGTGGGGAAGGCGTTGTACCATTAGGCCTCCGTCAACGACTCCCCTCAAAAGTATCTCAAAACCCACCCCTTCGGAAACACCCCAATTTCACTAGCGCTCTCCCAAGGAAGCGCGTGGCCGAGTTCCAGTGAGGCGCAAACGGCCTCGCCATCCCCTTTCCAACAACTCATTGATTTCAAACCCGTTACCTCCATCGCGGACTCAGTCGCTTCAGCCCGATTTCCCGCAGCCGAGCGAGATGAGAGAGATCTCCGCGGACGAACACGAGCCGGACTCGTCCTGGCGCTGTTGTGAGAACTGCCGCTGCTCAAGAAACAACGCCGCTAGGAACAGCTCCGCACGGGCCCCGGCGCTGCTGCTACTGCCGCTAGAGCCGCTGCCGCCGCTTTTCTAGAACCTTCCCTCCGACTAACGCGTCTTCCCTTACGTCAGGCCGTTGCGTAAACGCCCTAACCGCCGCCAATGGCGGGAACACTTTACCCCTGCCTTACGTCAAATGCGTACCCCTCCCCCCGCCTACGGCCAGTCGCTGTGCTTGACGCCACTTGCGTAAATGGGGGCAGTGAATTGCGGAACGCTCGAGTCGTGCGTATCTCCGTTTCTCAGAATTGGGTCCAGCCCCCGCCTTAGCGCAGGGCAGGTGAGAAACGGTCGCGCAGTTTGAAATTAACGCTGTCGGGAGGAGCTTAATCCGCTGCCCTAAAGTCCAGCCCCTCCAGCCGGGAAAGTGGTGCCGGCAGGAACGTTTTTGATGGTCCCTCCCTTCTCACCGGGTTCTCCCGCCATAAAAATCTTGGTGGTCTTTCCCTTTGGTTTCCCCTCCTCCACGCCAGAGGACTGTCTCGGCCCTTTCCGGAAACACCCGAAGCGACTAATAGTCAACAAATTATTGTTCACGCTCCACCGAGCTAACCCTGGCCAACGTCCTTGGAGCCGGGCCCTTGGGTTCGGTAGAGGTCTTTCGGGAGGTTGGTCCAAAGGCGACACTCTTCCTTTCTTCCCAATTCCCCCAACCCCAAGTATTTCTCCACCCCCATCACAGCCTTCGGAGGCACCCACCCCGGGGGCGAGGAAGTGGGCGGAGACCGGTTTTGGCGCCAGCCGCCACCGCTGCGAAGCAGAAAAGCATCCACCTAGAAGGCTCCCGCCGCCGTCCTCGCCCCTCCTCCCCTTTCCCTCCGCCACGCCAGGACCGGTGAGTGCGGTCTTCGCCCTGGACCCCCACCGCGGACCCCGGGCTCCTGGCGGGCGCAGCACTGGGCCCCTCCCCTCGTGGGCGCGCGCGCGCGCTCCCGCCCACCCCGCCCCTCTTCTCACTTCGCGGCCGCCCGGCGTGGGCGGTGCCGCTCCCCCCCTTTCCCCGGCGGCCCCGCGCGCAGCTCCCCAGCCCCCTCCCCCTCGGATGTGGCTTGAGCTGGAGGCGCGCAGGGCCGGAGACGCCGCAGACTCGGGATCTGGAGCAGCACGGAGGCGGTGAAGTCGGTGTCTTTCTTTCTCCCTAGTTATTACTCGGGGGTTGTGCTTAAGATACCACATGCACCCCGGGTACCCCTCAGCCCCCTGCTCCAGCCGGATCACTAGCTCTGGCGGGAAGGAGTTGGGCGAGCGGAGGCCTCACGGCGGGCCAGGCGCAGGGCCTGTGCCTGTAGTTAGTTGGGGGTACGAGAGTGTTCTCGGAAGGATAGAGACTTAAGTCGACAGCCGCCTTATTTCTAGACAAAGCGCATTTGCTTCTCTCCCCCATCCCCGCTCCAGATGAGGAGCCCACCCCCTGCCCGCCACGCCGGGCCTGGTCGGCGAGTTGGGCCTCTTGGGAGAGCGGCGCATTTTCCAGCATCCGCGCGGCCTGGCAGGGCGCACGGCCCACGGGCCCGAGGCTGCGGCGGGCGCTCCGTTACGTGGCCACCGCCGGGGGTGGGGGTGGCGCGGCCCGGTGGCGCAGTGCCCTTGAGCCCCAGCGCCGCGGCCTTTGTTTCTCCCCGCGGATACGCTACCACGAGGCTCGCGCTCTCGGGTGGGGGGTGGGCGCCTGGGCCATATTACTCCAGAATTAAGCCGGCAGAGACCTTGAGCCAAGGGGGACCCGATGAACTTAGGGTGACATTAAATGGAAGTGAACCTCCCCAGGGTGTTTTCCTTGTAGTTTCCTAACGAGTAATTGGAATGAGAAAGGGTTTCTGAGTAGAAATGAAGTTGGAATTAGATCGGAGGGTATTTTGGACTGTTAAAGAGGTCTAGAGGAAAAATTCACGGTAATTTACCGATGTGGTGGTTTGGGTAATTGCGTATGATTTTGAACAAGACGTTTTCTTAAATATTGTAGAGTTGATACAAACGGGCTTTATTTAGATCGGAAGTAACATTTGTCCGCTGTTTTTCGGCGCAGGTAAAACTCAAGTTCAGGTACAAATGTTCCCAATTAGGTCTTCTGGATCCACTTGGTTAGAACACTGATGTATTCTCAGTCATGTAATACTAATAATTTATGTAGGAGTTCAAATCTGCTTCTCTGTGGATTTAGATCTATGTTTTATATGTGCACTACCTACGTGGGGGTTGGAATCCAAACAACTTGTATTTAGCTACCTCTTAAATGTCATGCAAACTTCTTTTTAACTGTCATGCATTTTTCTAGTA
>PVKH010024120.1:0-13700 GCA_004027955.1 Chaetophractus vellerosus
CCAACAACAAAAAAATGGACTGAGAAAATGTCACTTTTGTCTGAATCATGTTGGAATACATGTCTTTTTAAAACTTGCTATAGTCACATTAATGTCACAAACTGCTTAAAATAACCACTTGGACCTACAGGTAACTGCCTTTCATGTAAAAACTGGGAACATTTGTAAATTATTTAATCACCTTCTAATTTCTAATTGCATGGTATCTTAAAGTAGGGAGAAATACAAAAACATTTTGAGGAATTTTTGATAGATGGAAGCCTTCATGTGGAAAATTGAAACATTATTCTAATTGATATCTGTTTTAACAGAGAATTGAAATTTTTCAGACTTCTTTTAAGAATAAATGATGCCTAGTGCCTGAAGCTCAGTTGAATATGATATAGTGCCATTATCAAAGAAATAAAAGACTGAGGGGAGGCAACTCAGGGGATTGGGGCAAGGAATAAAAGGAGTTTCAAATGTTTTTGATAATGTTATGGGGTCCTTCAGTTTTCTGATGGCTTGAGGGCATTGATTTTTTACATCTTAACGTAATTATAATATATGTAGTTTGTGTTTGAGTCAAATATAACAGTAAAATTAAAACTAAAAAGATATTATCATGTTAGATTTAAAGACAAAATTTCAAGTTATGCTTTTACAAGAGACACACATTAAACATAAGGACACAGAAGGTTGAGAGCAAAAAGTTGGAAATATATACCATTCAATACTAACCAAAAAAAAAAAAAAGAAAAGAAACTAAAAAAGGAAAAGCAACTGTTCAAAAGCTAAGATGCAAATTCAGCAGTCTCACCATACTGGGAAGGAAAATATTGGATTTCAGAGCTTGCAGTGAAGGGAGAGGCTCATGGTTTCCAGTGCAACGCTATAATAGTGAATCAGCTAAATCCTTGATTAGATCAAGGTGATCTGCCTGAATTCTAACTCTCTTAATATAGAACTTAGAATAAATGCTTATCTGGAGCCCTCGAAAGTGCCATATGTATGCTTTTACACCCAGGCATGTGTAACACAAAACATATAAGATTAATTCTTGCTCAAGACAAGCTCACAGAATGAAATTACAAAGTGTCTTCAATCCATTTTCCTGAAAATTCCAAGGAGATAAAGGGAGGAATATAAGTTCTAAAGTGAGAGCAGGATATTATGAAAAAAGAACGGGTCTATTTAATACAGAGACATTAGAGAAATGAAAAGCATAGATATTGAAATTAAAAATCTCATTGGGTGGGATAAATAGTGGTCTAGTTAAGACACGGAGAGAGAGTCTGTGAAGAAGCTTCCCATAATATAGCACAGAAAGATAACAAAGGGGATAGTTGATAAAACTCTGCCCTATGGTTCTGGCAACACCCCATGTGTGGGAGGGAAGATGCATTGCATTCTTCCTAGTGTTTTCTGGGAATAGGGAAGATTCACTCAAAAGGGTTCTTGCCTTCTGTGCTGCCCTTTTCCTGGTTCTTTGTCAAGGCAGCACAGGCTTTTCTTGGTGTGTTCTTTTTTGTCTGTACCCATGGGTGTTTCTGCCTTGTGGGCTTTTTTAGTAGACACAAAATATAGCAAAGAACTCACCACCTGGTTGTTCGAGTCCTGAGTCCAGTCTGCCTTCTTCTCTGAGTCTTCTCAGAGTTGTGTTATGTATTTTGTTGAGAATTTTTAGTTGCAATCATCTAGAAGAACAGGGTGTAATTCATTTACTTCATTTTGTCTGGAACTGGAAGTGCTACAAGTAATTCTTTAAAGTTGACTTGATAAATCAAGGATATGATATTCCCATCAGTATTATGTGAGTAGGGCTACCACATTGCATCCTAACTAGCATTAACATATTTTTTTTTCCTTTTAGAAAGGTTTAATGTCTACAAGAAAATGAAATGATGGAAGGAAAAGTGAAGAAGTCACTTATTTTAATATTTTATCTTCCAGATGTCAAATATAGATAATTACAGTTTTAAATGTTTATTTTACAATTTTCAGCCAGATGTTTTAAAAATCTAAAGATTTCAAGTTTTTATCAATATTCTGAGTCTATGAATCTATGAAGTGCCTCATTTATTTTATCTGTTAGTTGCAGCTTCGAAAAGTTCATAGTTAATACTATTTGTACATAATTTTATTTTATTTATTATACTTAATTTTATTTAGCGATTAAGTAAAATCTTTAGAAAGGCTTTAAAACTTTACTTGAAGAATTGTTCTTTTCTTTATGAAAAAAATGCATGTGATTTGAACTGGTTCAACTCCACAAGACAAGAAAATATAACTAGCATGTTTAATAAAACCCCAATTATAGTTGCCCTTGAGGGAAAAAAAATGGGATTTGAATGCATAGAGGAAATTCAAATGAAACATTCATAAACATAAAATAGCTTTTTTAAAAGCTACTAGTTGTGTTACTTTCAATCCCCAAAGATAAACTTCCATGTCTTCCATTAATCTTTATTAATCTTTATTAATTCATAAAATATTTCCCATAAGCATATCCAACCTAGAGTATATTAACGAGTCCCCCATCCAAGGTTCTTCTTAAACTTCTGACTTTATCTATCCAATGTATGCACAGTACAAAGAGAGCAGAGGGAAATATTAGCAGTAAGCAATGTGACTAAAGTGGATCTATTTTATAGAGAAACATCCCCATGCCATTTAAAAATTTTCGTTAAATGAAGAATCATGCATGTTGGAACTGTTAATAAAACATTATCTGCATCATCTTCATGTAATAATGCATAAGATGATAGTTCAAATCTTATTCCCTATCCATCATTTTGCTTTCAGACCATAGCTGCTAAAGGTTCCAATACGTGGAGAGGCTGCCTTTCAGCGGAAAAAAAAAAAAGAGCTTATTGAAGAAATAATCAAACAGTTTAGTCTGCATTTTGATCTAGAACTTGAGGCACATTGGAATGTCCCCTGCCCACCTCAACCCCCAGGAGATCTATGCCTGGAAAATGTTCTCTTTTACCAATAAGCAGTGGTACTAAAATATAAATATCTCTATCATTGACATTCAAACTAAAACTTTTCATTTGCTTTCAATTTTTAGTGAATACTAGCCTAACCTAACAGACACTTTACTTAGGGCAGACAGAATAGAAGTGATATCAAATAATCAATGAATGATTACTTGACATTTATTTAAGTTTTTTAATAATCATCATTTAAACCTCAGAAAATGACCTTACAGGTTTGGAATTTTTATCCCCATTAGAGGAGCGGAAACTCAGGTAGAGGGAATTTAAAAACTTCCCCAGGGTAATTGCTACTAAATAGTAGAAGCAAAATGTAAGCCCAGGTCTTTTAACTCTTAGTCTACTGTTATTTCTATTATAGTGCAGTTACTAGAAAGGAATGATGATTTTATAACTATAAGGCCTGGGTTAGATAAACTTCTACAAGCTATGTAACATTTATGAACTTCAAAGTACTTGTCTGTAAAACAAGATAACATTTACCTAACTGTTTTATAGGTAGAGAAATAATGTTATATAAAATCCCATTATCAGGTGCTAAATGTTATCCTTCCCTCACCACACACATGCAAAGAGGCTAATAATATTTTTTAAGAATAAACTTGCAGAGGATACCTATAGAATTGTCTACAACAGTCATCAGTTTTCTAGTTACTGCTCATTTCTGTTTCCCTTGTATATTCAAATCGTTGAAAACAGACCAATCTTGTCAAATGGGACCCTGTTCTAATGCTAAAGTTGGTTGGTCCAAGACTTGCCACTTGGGGCCGGCTCGATAGCCCAGTGGATAGGGCGCCGGCATACCACATGGGAGGCCCCGGGTTCGATTCCCGGGAACCTCTCCTAGCAGACAGACCGCCTTGAGAATGGCAAGCTGCCATGGGCGGGCCGGAGCCGCCGTGGGCAGGGCAAGAAGCTGCCACAGACATGGCGAGAGCCACCCACGGGCAGGGCAGGTCGCCCGCGGATGGAGCACAGCCAGCCACCCGTGAACTGAAAGCCAGCCGTGAACGGACGCAGAGACCGCCCACAAGCGGGGAAAGCTGCGCCTGTGCAGTGGCCACCCTCGGCGCGTCGCTGCAGCGGGGGGAAGGGGAGATATGTAATAAAATAAATAAATCTTTAAAAAAAAAAAAAAAAAAGACTTGCCACTTGAGTCAAACTTATTAATTGTTTCACCCCTATGATTTTTGAACCTGGGACCCAGAGACGTGAATGGCAGTTTTTAGCATATATGTCTCACATCATGCATCAAATAAGGTGAAGATGTATAGGAAGGAACAAGAAGAAGAGATGGATGGTTTTAATATTGTTCAACTCCCTGATGGTAAGTGTTCTCAGATCTCTCCCGGGTCTTGTGGTTTGCCATCTCTTTATTATCAACTTTCTCTTTTTCCTTAAGCAAATGATAACTGTTTTTACCAGTATAGTCTTTTCAAAAATGGCATCATAGAGTGTGTTAGGCTAAATAATGGTCCCCAAAGATATCCAGTTCCTAATCCCTGGAACCGGTGAATGATACCTTATATGGCAAAGGGACTTTGCAGATATGATTTTGTTAAGAATTTTGAGATGGGGCTATTTTCCTGGATTATCCATGTGGGTACTAAATGTAATCACGTCTCATTATAACAGAGAGGCAGAGGGAGATCTGGCTACAGAAGAAGGCAAGGTGACGGCTGAAGCAAGATAGTACACTGCTGGATTGGAAAAGTAGAGGAGGGGCCACAAGCCAAGGAATGCAGCTCTAGAAGCTGGAAAAGGCAAGGAAATGGATTTTCCCCTAGAGCTTCCTAAAGGAGTATGGTCCTGCTGACACCTTGGTTTCAGTCCTGGGAAAGTGATTTTGGACTTCTGACTTCCATAACTGTAAGAGAATAAATGTGTGTTAATGTGTTACAGAAGCCTTAAGAAGCTAAATACATAAAGCCTGAAAAGGTGGGGCATACAAGGTGGGAAATTCTCATGAACTTATTAAATGAGTGGTTACATTAGAGAAAGAAACTACTACCTGGGAACGTTCATCTACCCTGTATGTGGCTAAGAACTCAACTCTAATAATTCCAGAATTCTTACACCGACAAATGGGAGATTTGCAATCTTGGTTATAACTTCCTCGGCACACTTTCTATCCAACTTTACAATTAGCTCTACTTGTAGAAACAGTACTGAGTGGTAAAACCTTTGCTCAGGGAAATCATGCTATTATCAAAGATAGAGCTAAATAGTCAAAGAAAAAGATAATTTAGGGAAACATTTGGAGTTTGATAATTACTGACTTAGATCACCAATTTGTGACATTCCCACTGAAGTTAAACACTGCTCTGACAAAAATTGAGTTTTGATTGCCACTTTGGGCCTCCAAACTCAAACTTCAATTATGCACAGTCAGGCACCATGTTGGATTCAGCCTATGGCTTGGCTTTCCCACTGGTTCTAATTACCATACTCTCACTTGGAGAAAAGAGAGGGGGAGGTTCGTGGATATTTCAAGCAACACTTGCAGGACAGTAGCAGTGTGGTAGGGACCCCCAAGATGATCTGTGTGAGGTGTATTTGATCACAGAAATGTGTAAAAAGAATTGCTATAAGGAGAAGCCACAAAAACAATATTGTACACTGCCCTGAAGTTAAGGGGACATTTGAGCTCTTGGCATACATGTTAACTCTCTCAATATTCATATTTTAGCACTCAGCCTCTGTCCAAGATGCTTGGTTTTCTCTCCAGAAATATCCTTAAGGTGTTCAAAACGGGCAGAGTTAATAGATGAAATTTTTTAGTGTCTAGAGAAGAGTTCACCTACGGTTGATAAAGCTGTTTCTTTTTGTATTTAATGCTTGATATGTCAGCCAAAGGCAGTGTTCAATTCTTTAGTGACTTGCTCTGCTAGCCCAGGCATTAGGCCAATTTCTTCAGATAAAGCAAGCCTCTCTTGTACCCAAATGTTTGCTCAAGAAGTGACTGCCTTGGTTTTTACATGAGTGAAAGGCTTGTTCCACTTTATTTATATTTTGTTGCAAGCTGCCTTTTAAAGGACATGTTTTATTTTATATTTGATCTTTAGGACATGGCTGAAGCTCAGCTTTTTTCATCCCTGCTGACCAGAAATAAGAATTTATTTAAGTACTCAAATATCCACGCAGTTTATTTTAAGAAAGCAATAGACCTGGTTTACTGATATGCTTTGTGCAAAATTTGGAATTTTCCCACATAGCATTGAACTGGGTATTTTTTTTTATAACTGAATAAAGAAATACATCATGAATTTTTTACATTTAGCACAAACTTCTCTTCTAAGGGATATTATGTATTGACTATTCATTGGTTCAGGCATTAAATCAAGTGTATCAATTTTCAGGAATTTTTTAAAAGATTTATTTATTTATTTATGAAAGAAAAGGAGATCGAATTATAATCAAACATCTCTTATCCAAGAACGTTATCAATGGCAAAGAAAGTAACCATGAACTGTAATGGCTGTAGAAAGAATTTACTGTAAATCACATTGTAATAAAGTGTTTTCAGTCTCTGTAGGCCAATGGTTCCAAAACTAATAAAGACAGTGTTTTCATTCACCTAAATGATCTACAGAAAAAAAATTAATTTTCATTTAATATTCTTTACCATGTCTGTGACCTTTGGGCATGAAAATGACAAAAGATAAAATGGCAGATATGATATAAGAGAAAATTGCATTCTATTACTCAGCATAGTTTAAGCTGTTAAAATATCCAATAACGATAGTATATCAAAATATTTTTTTAAAAACCTTTCATCATCCTAATTGGCATACCTTATGTCATTTTGTCTCTTCCTGCCCCTCCCTTTTTCTCTTTGTGGCTCTCTAACTCTCTGCTGCTTTCTTCTCACCATAACACATGCTCTGATATCCATTTGGGAAACAGCTTTTATTTTCCAAATGGAAAGAAATAATCTTCTTCTCTTGAAAAGGGAAAGTTGACAGGAAAACAGTGACATGTAGGTAACAAGTACTATTAAAAATAAAATAATATTTAATACTTATGAGACAAACAGTATTTGCAACTGTTTTGGCAGAATTGCTCCTCTTCTTACTCTCATTACAACTAATCGGTTTTTTAAATAGATATATTTGTATTGTCCCAACATTGTTATTAATTTTTTTAGGTGTGATAATGACATTGTTGTCCTATAAGAAAATGTTCATATCTTTTTAGAGATGGAAAATTTCTCAAAATATCATGAGAAGAAGAAATGGCTATATGAATTCAATAACAGGAAAATGCACTAGTTCAAAGAAGATAACAAAGAATGTCAATTAATCAAATATCATGTGGGTAAAGTCTATTTCAGGCTAGAGTTGGTCCACAAATATTAGTATCTTCTGTGAGTGTAGCCCTGGATTGTTTGTAACCTCATGTCATAATCAAAACCCAATGGTCAGATGAATGTAAAAAGATGTAATTTAAAATTACATTCTCTATTAAGGTCCAATAACAAACAAGTTATTGATATTTACTATGGGGAATTCTTAGAAAGGATTAGGGGTTTTAGTTGACTGGAAAAGATTGGAATGAATTGTTTGGCAAAGAAGGGAGTTTGGTGGTGGAGATGAGGAAAGACAGTTTGGAAGAGAGAGAGAATTGTGATTTTCTTCAAATGCCTTAACAAGCTCCTTATTTTTTTTTAACCACTTACTCAGAAATCTATTATTCATTAAGAGGCAATATAATACATATGTATAGTTCTAAGAATAATGAGAAAACGAACACCTACGTTGTGACAGTTTGAGATTATTTTTATGACTCTCCAAAAGAGAAAGATTATGTTTGTAAACGAATCTATTTTTCTGGGTGACACGTTTTGATTGTATTGGATTCAGTTGCGGGTCCTTGATTAAATTTTCTATTAGTATTAGGGCTTTGATTCAACCACAACCAGTAAGGTGTGACTAGGTTGAGTCCCTGCCCTCTTGGTGGGCTGATATAAATGGACACTACTCAAGAGGGCTCACCAGAGGAGAGAAGTTTGTGATTTTGATCCTGCCATGTGACAGAAAGCAGAAGGCTCAAACAGCTAAAACCCTGGGAAGAGATGAACCATTCGCCTGGTAGTTTGCAGCTGATCTTGGGAAGAGAGTTGAGACTGGTATAGGAAGCCCTGAGAGACAAGCCTTATGCCAGTCTCCAGCTGAGATCAGGAAGAAGCTGGGCCCATGGAAACCTTAAGAGAAAGAGGAAGCTCAGGAAGGAGAGACCAGATAGAGATCAGCAACCATCTTGCTTCAACATGTAGCAACTGACTTTGGTAAAAAAGCAACTTTGAGTTGGACCCTTTAGGGCCTTGTAACTGTAAGCTTTTACCCCAAATAAATACTCTTTGTATAAGCCAAAGGATTTCTGATACTTTGTATCAACACCCCTTTGGCTAATGAATACATATGTTCTCACTACTGTCTTAAATAAAGATTCACCAATAAATTTTAAGCCCACTATTTGTTCCTCTCAGGCACTTCCCTCTACCTCTTCCTTCCATTCTAGCAGAAAACACTGTACAGAATTTTATGTTAATCAATTTCTTACATTTTAAAACTATAATTCAGCCATTTATGTAATATTTATACTAAAATACAATGCTAGTTTTACAATATATGGAAAATGTGTTTTGAAGTTGTGGGGTGAGTTGCTATATGGTGTGTCATGAGAACACAGGCTCAGGCACAACAAAAACATTCAGCAAATGACTATTTTTTATATACTCATTGGTAATTCATGGTTCCTCTTACTTAATGCCTTTTTTATATTTGCCATACTTTCAAATCTTCTTTGATTTACATGAGAATATAAAAATCATCAGGAACCAAGGTGGCGCAGGTGGTAGGACGCTTCTCTCCCACATCGGAAGTTCCCAGGATCGAATCCCGGGGAAGACAGGAGGAGAAGGGTGGGAAGAGAGGGCAGGAAACAGACACAGAGAATTGCCCAGTGAGTGGATACCAAAACAGCAAAAATGGGGGGAGGGGGGGTTTAAAATGAATAAAAACAACAACAACAACAAAAAACACAGGGATAAAAGATTCTAAAAGCTTCCTGTTAGAAAAAGAAGTCACCGGCAAGGCTGACTGCCAGAAATTAAAAATCATATTCTTCATATTATTCATTTTTGAATATATATTATACATATGGCATGTATATTATATGCATTCCATCATCATTGTTTTGTTAGTTGTCTAAGACAAGCCCAAAGAGCTGGAGAGTAAGGGTTGGCTGCAACTCTGCTGGGATTCAAGGCTCAACTACCATATAAATACACTTAAAAGGTACAATGAAAATGAAAGTTTCAAATAAAAGGAGTAGAGGAATCATGATTCAGAGAATTGTAAACAAGTATACTATGTTATATTGGGGAAATATATTTTCTTTGAAATATTTATGTTTATTTATTTCTCCCCCCTGCCTACTTGTTATTTGCGCTCGCTGTCTGTTTTCTGTGTCTGTTCGTTGTGTGCTCGTCTTCTTTTTAGGAGGCACCAGAAACAGAAGCCTGGACCTCCCATGTGGGAGGGGGACACCCAATCACTGGAGCAACCTCTGCTCCCTGCTTGTTGTATCTCTCATTGTTTCCTTGCTCTGTCTCTTCATTGCATCATCTCATTGTGTCATCTTGTTGTATCAGCTCACCACATCAGCCCATCACGTCAGTTCACTGTCTTGCTCATCTTACCTGCATAAGTGTAACCTCTGGAATGACCTCCTGACTTACTTTGAAATTTGTTAGGGGGCCGGCTGTAGCCCAATTGGTAGGGTTCAGTTCCTGGGGCCTCCTCGAGCAGGCAGAACACCTTGAGAAGGCAAGCCGCCATGGGTGGGACAAGCCCCCATGAGCAGGGCAACCCCCCGTGAGCAGGGCAAGCCGCCGTGAGCAGGCAGGCTGCCGCGCGGTGAGCTGACTTGGCGGGTCGCTGCAGCAGGGGGAGACAAGCAGACACAGAAGAATGAAAAAATGAACACAGCAAGAACAAGCAGAAAGCTGGTGATATGTAATAAATAAAAAATAAATTAAAAAAAAAAGAAATCTGTTAGCCATAAAAAGCTCTGCCTTGATTGTATACTTTAGATGGATTATATAGTTTATGAATACGCTTCAATAAAATTGATTTTCATAAAAAGAAAATAAAGCCTAAAAGAAAAAACATATATATACTGCTGAATAGTTTTCCACATGTATAATTTCTAAGTATATAATGTCATTGTTGTGACTATAATAAATGGTATCAACTCAATATTGTATTTTCTGTCTATGAATTGCTGGCATATAGTGATATAATTGACTTTTGTATATTTACCTTATATACAGCAAGGAGAACCTTGCTAAAGCTCTTATTGATTTTAATAATTTGTAAATTATTTTTGGTTTCTCTGTATTTAATCATATAATCTGCAATAATGGTAGTTTGACATTTAATAGTGAACTTCCATTTAATAGTGAATATAAATGGTGTTAATGTGCATCTTTGTCTTAATCCTGATTTTAAAGACAATACTTTGTCCATCCCCATTGACAATGATACCTATTTAAGAAATCTTCACCTATGAATTTTCCTTCTAATCAGAGTTTTAAAGACATTTTTCATCATAAATTATTATTAAATTTCACCCAATTAAAAAAAATCTCTTGATGTGTCTATTTGGTTTTCTTTTTAAAAAATCTCTGAGTATGGAGAATTATATAATGTAGAATTAACTTTGCATTACTGGAGGAAATCTAAATTGGTAAAGACGCATTCCTTTTTATATGTTGCTTAATGCAGTTATTAAGGATTTTGCATCTTCGCTGAAAAGTGAGACTCCTGGCAATTTGTCCTGCTCATGGGTGTGTTTTTATTGTTGCTGCTTACTTGTTTAATTTTTTTTAAATCAAGTTTATGCCAACCTCATGAAATGAGTTCAGAAGGCTTGCATTCATCTACTATTCTCTAAGGGAATTTGTATAAAATTGGAATGATCTGCTCCTTTAATATTTGGTAAAACTCACCTGAAAACATATCTAGACCTGGTATTTTCTTATTTCTTTTTTCCTGAGTTACAAATAATACTGTTTTAGTCTGCTAGACTGCCAAAATGCAATATACCAGAAATGTGTTGGCTTTCAAAATGGAGATTTGTTATCTCACAATCTTACGGTTCAGAGTCCATGAAAATGTCCAAATTAAGCCTTCATCAGGCGATGCTTTCTCCCTGATGATCAGCTGCCGGCAATCCTGTACTTCTCTGCCACATGGCAAGGCACATGGCAGCATCTTCTGGTCTCTCCCTTCTTGTCCAGGTTTCTTTGCTTTCAGTTTCTAGTTTTCAGTTTCATTCTCTTATAAAGGACTCCAGTAAGAGGATTAAATAGACCCATCCTGGGCCACACCTCTTTGACCCTTTACTGAAGAAACCTAATCAGAAGGTCCTACTTACAACAGGTTTACACCCACAGGAGTGGATTAGGTTTTGTTTTTGCTTTTCATTTTCTTCTAGGAGCTTTATGGTTCTTGCTTTTCTATTTAGGTCTTTGATCCATTTTGAGTTAATTTTTGTATAAGGTGTTAGCTAGGGGTCTTCTTTCTTTCCTTTGGCTATGGATAGCCAGTTCTCCTAGCACCATTTGTTGAATAGACTGTTCTGCCCCCAGCTGGGTGGGTTTGACAGGCTTGTCAAAAATCACTTGGCCATAAATGTAAGGGTCTGTTTCTGAACCATCAGTTTGGTTCCACTGGTCTATGTTTCTATCTTTATGCCAATACCATGTTGTTTTTTTACCACTGTAGCTAGGTAATATGATTTAAAGTCCAGAAGTGAGAGTCCTCCAATTTCGCTTTTCCTTTTTAAGATGTTTCTTGCTATTCGGGGCCTTTTACCCTTCCAGGTAAATTTGATAATTGTGTTTTCCATTTGTTTAAAAAATGCTGGTGGAATTTTTATTGGTATTGCAGTGAATCTGTATATCAATTTGGGTAGAATTGACATCTTAATGAAATTTAGTCTTCCAATCCATGAGAACAGAATGGTCTTCCAATTATTTAGGCCTTTTTTGATTTCTTTTAACAATGCATTATAGTTTTCTGAATACAAGTGCTTTACATCCTTGGTTAAGTTTATTCTTAAATATTTGATTCTTTTAATTGTGATTATAAGTGGAATTTTTTTCCTGATTTCCTCCTCAGATTGCACATTACAATTGTATAGAAACACCACTGATTTTTGCATATTAATCTTGTATCCTGACACTGCTGAAGTTGTTTATTAGCTCTAGCAGCTTTGTTGTAGATTTTTCAGGACTTTCTAGATATAGAATCATATAATCTGTGAGTAGTGAACGTTTTACTTCTTCCCTTCTTATTTGGATGCCTTTTATTTCTTTTTCTTGTGGATTAGTTTTAAGAACATGATTTTCTGAGGTCCATATAGCTTTAATCCATCACAAACATCTTAAACTTAAAATATCCTACTTTGAATAATAGCAACTTAGCTCCTATACATCCCTGTCCCTTCCTTTATGTGTTTATGATAAATTTTTTATTATTAATTCAATTGTATTCATGTTTCCTATTCTTCCTGAGTTTTAAGTTATAGTTCCATATAAAATGCTCAATTATAAACAGAGAAGGCATAAAAGAGGGTAAGAAAAAAAGAAAGAAAGAACAAGTACAAATTTTAGAAAACATTTAAAAACATGATAAATATAAATCCAAAATTAATTAGTTATATAAATAATTACTTTAAATGTGAATAGTCTAAATATTAAAAGACTAAATGAGTGGATAAGGCAACAAGACCCAACTATAAGCTGTCTTCAAGAAACTCACTTGAAATATAAAGACACAGATGAGTTAAAAGTAATGGGAATGGAGAAAAAAACACCATGAATCAAAAGAAGGATTGACTGCTCAGATTAATTTCAGAAAAAACAGAAGAAGAAGAAGGAAAATTATCTGGGATAAAGGACATTACATTATGATAAAGTGATCAGTTCTCCAAAGACATAACAATCCTTAATGTGTATGAGCCTAACAGGAGAGATTCAAAATACATGAGGTAAAAACTGATAGAACTGCAAGGAGAAATACACAAATCCAATATTAAAGTGGGAGAAACTCCTCTATCAGTAATTAACAGATCCAGCAGGCATAAAACCAATAAGGATTAATTAAACTAAATGGCACCATCAATCAACTAGATTTAATTGATATTTGCAAAATACTTCATCCAATGACAGTAGAATTTCCTTTCTTCTCAAGCTCACGTGAAATATTCACCAAAAGATAGACCATGTTTGCACTATAAAATACACCTTAACAAACTTAAAAGCATTAAAATCAAACCAAATATGCTCTCAGACTAGTGTGGAATTAACAGAAAGAAAGCTAGAACAAACCAAAATATTTGGGGATTAAACAACATACATCTAGATAACATGTGGGCTAAAGAAGAAAACTCTAGAGAAATTAAAAAATATTTTTAACTATTTGAAAATACAACTCACCGAAATTTGTGGGATACAGCAAAAGCAGTGATTAGAGGGTAATTTATAACACTGAATGCATATATTAGAAAGAAAGAATTATTTAAAATATATAATTTGAGTTTCATTTTAGGAAATTAGAGAAAAAAGTGAAATGTAAACCTCAGTAAACAGAATAAATGAAATAATAAAAGCTAGAGCAGAAATCAATGAAATCAAAAATAGTAAATCGGGCC
>PVKH010024121.1:0-13679 GCA_004027955.1 Chaetophractus vellerosus
TATGACTTTGCTACTGTGTCTTAAAAATCAAGGAAAGAATGGATCCAGCTTTTAATAGACCAAGATTGTGTCATAAGATGCTCCAGAGTGCCATTATTCCCCCACAGAATTGCTGAATACCTAGCAAAAATGGCAGACATAGGAGCTGATGTAGCTCAAGCAATTAAGCACCCACCTCCCACATGGGAGGTGCTGGATTTGGTTCTGGTGCCACCTAAAGAAAACAAACAATGAATGGACAATGAGCAGACAATGAGCAAAAACAATGAGCAAACAATAAGCAAAACAACAAGCAAACAATGAGTAGACAACGAGCAAATAGACAAGGGAGCTAACTCAAGGAAGCCAATGTGGCTCAGTGGTTGAGTGCCAGCCTCCCAAATATGAGATCCCAGATTCAATCCCTGGTCCCAGTACCTCAAAAAAAAAAAAAAAAAGGCAGACATATTTTCTTCAAAACTCTGTGAAACAGTTAAAAGATTGCAGTAACTTAGGCAAGTAATGAATCAAGATAAAGCAGCTTTAAAAAGCGGTAAGAGAAACTCACCTTTCCTGGGCCCTCCCTGAACCCTTTCTTGACACAATTCTGAGCCAGGCTGAACTCCCACTGTGGGTGTCTGGCTCTGTTCCAGAGAAATCAGAACAAGCCCTAGGCTCAAACTGCAGTGCCTATGTAGGGGTGCCAATATATTAGGGTATCCGCATGAAAGACTAAAATGGTAAACTCATCTCTGATTTACCTTCCTAGAACTTGCCTTGCAAACAGCTAAAGCAGTATAAGAAAAAAATAACTCAAAATGGTCTGGGGCAAAGTCTTGCATACCTTAAGCTATTCAATAGAGTTCCTGGGGGCAGGAGTGTAAGTCTACTTCATAGGAACCAGAAGAGGCATTCAAAATCCTATATATGGGGGAATTTCTAAGGCACAAAGCAAACACAAACCCAGGACAAGAAAAGGTTCAGAAAAGGCAGAGTATCCTGCACTTCACACTCACCTTTGACTATTCTTGATAGGAGGAACGCTGAAGAAGACACCAGGCAACACAGTCAATTTGCATGAACGGTGAGAGGTATTTTTTTGCATTTTTAAAAACTCCTGGTACTCAAGGAAATCTCTGTCATTTCACTAACTGGATACAAACTAATGGAACAGTAAACTCAGGGACCAAATGCCAGAGTTACAGCTTTAAAATATTAAATATTCAGTGTGAAATAAAAGATTACAAGACAAAAAAAATCAAAGAGGAAATGATGGCTTATTTAAAGGAACAAGATAAAAATCTAGAAAACATCAACGAAGATGATCAGACTTTGGACATCACAAAGAGTTTAAAAAGAAATGATGCTCAATATGCTCAAGGTGATAAACACACACACACACACAGAAACTAAAGGATGTCAAGAAAACAATGAAAGAAAAATAGGAGAATTTCAATAAAGAGAGAGAATTTTTTTTTAAAAGAACAAAGGATAAATACTGGAAATAATAAAACTCAAATATTTCCTAGACGATTTCAACAGCAGACTCAGTAAACTCAAAGACAAGAAAATTGAAATGATTCAGGCTGAGATGCAAAAAGAAAAAAGAATTTTTAAAAAGTGAATAAAGCTTAAGAGGCCTATGGGATACTATCAAGCATAAAAATATCTACATTGTAGAAGTCCCAAAATGAAAGAGAGAGAGGGGTATAAGGAATAATCAAAGAAATATGGTAGAGCACGTCCCAAATTTCACAAAATACATGAACATGCAATTTCAAGAAGCCAAATGAATTCCAAATAGGATAAACTCAAAGAGAAAATATTCATAAACACATAGTAGGCATACTATCAAATACAAAGGACAAGGAGAGAGTTCTGACAGCTGCAAAAGAAAAGAAACATGAAATGTACAAGTGCTGATTTCTCATCAGGAACCATGGAGGCAAGAAGTCAGTGAGATGAAGTTTTAAAGTGCTGAAAGGAAACAATTGCCAAATAAGAATTTTAAGTCCAGGGAGACAGCCTTTCAAAAACGAGGGAGAGATTAAGACATGCCCAGATAAACAAAAGCTGATTGAGATTATAATCACTAGCCTTGCCTTACAAGCAATGCCAAAGGGAGTTTTTCAGACTGAAAAGAAAGGACACTAGATGGTAGATTGAAGTGTTATAAAGAAATGAAGACCCCCAGTGAAGATAACCATATGGGTACCAGTGCTACTGTATTCTATTTTTTCTTGTACACAAAACCAATTTTACTTCTTACAAGTTCAAAAATGAAAATGTATGAAAAGTAATGATAAAATGCAGACCTCTCTCTCACATGGCAGGAGCAATATAATATGGCAGCTCCCTTTACTTTTGTGTCTTTCTCTGTGTCTCCATTTATTTCAGACTCAGCAAAAGGTTAGAGACTCAAACCTGAGTCACAGCTCGCTGGCATAGTCCAATCAAAAGCAGTCTAATCAAGTGATCTAAAGTGAATCAAATGCAATCAAAGGGTACTTCTCCCACAGTACTAGATTAGTTTAAGAATATAGTCTTTGTCTTTTGGGGGCTCATAAAAGAACTTCAAACTGTTGCAGTCCCTCATAACCATTTTTGACTTAAAGTTTATTTTATCTGACATTAATATAGCTATCCCAAGTCTCTTTTAGTTGTTCTTTGCATGGTGTATATATTTGTCCACCCTTTCTTGTTCAACCTACTTGTGTCTTAGAATTTAAAATAAGTCAGTTATAAACATTATGTAGTTATGCCATGCTTTTTTATCCAATCTGCCAATCTGCCTTTTGACTGGAGAGTTTAATCCATTTTGGGATTTGGGATTTGTTAGTCTTAGACTTTATTTTGTCTCTCAATTCTTCTCTTAATGCCTATTTCCATATTTTTTGGATTTTTTATAATGTACCTTTTTTAATCTCTTCTCATTTCTTTCTTTATTTTCTTCCATATTTTTGTGGTTACCATGGAACTTCAATTTAACATACTAAATCTATAGTAATCATGTTTGATTTGACACCAGCTTAACTCCAATAGCGTACACATATACAACTAACCTAAAACTTATAAGATGCAGCAAAGGTAATGCTAAGAGGGAAACTTATAGCTCTGAGTGCTTGCATTCAGCAAGAAGAAAGATCTCAAATTAGAGACCTAACCTGTCAATTGGAGGTTCTATAAAAAGATAGCCAAGTGAACCCAAAGTGAGCAGAAATAAGAAATGACAGAGATTAGATCAGAGATAAATGAGATATAGAATTTTCAAAAAAGAGTATCAATGAAACCAAAAATTAGTCCTTTGAGAAGAGCAATATAATCCACAAGCCTTTACTAGACTGATAAAGGAAAAGAAAAGTGTGGATGCTAATAACTAAAATATTTATGAAAGGGGGGGAATTTTCACTGACCCCACAGAAATAAAAAGGATTACAAGCAGATACCATGAGTAACCACATTAGATAATTTAAATGAAAAGGGCAAATTCCTAGAAGCACACAAAATTCCTACACTGACCCAAGAAGAAATAAAAGATCTCAACTTGCCAACAACAAGTAAAGTGATCAAATCAGTAACCAAAATCTCCCAACAAAGAAAAGCCCGGGATCACATGGCTTCACTGATGAATTTTATGAACATTCCAAGAATAATTAATACTAATCCTGCTCAAACTCTTCCAAAATATTGAAAGGGAGGAAAAACTAACTTGTTCTATGAGGACAGTACCACCATAATTCGCAAGCCAGAAAAAGATGCCAAAAAAAAAAAAAAAAGAATGTTATGGACAAATTTACCTTATGAATATAGATGCAAAAATCCTCAACTAAATACCAGCAAACTGAATCCAAAAGTACATTAAAAGAATCATACATTGTGATCAAGTAGAATTTATCCCAGGTATTAGAGGATAGTTTAGCATGAGAAAATCAATTAATGTAACACACCATGTTAACAGAATGATGGAAAAGAATCCACATGATCTCTTAACACAGAAAAAGCATTTACCAAAATCCAGCACCCTTTCTTTATAAAAACACTTAGAAATTTAGAAATAGAAGGAAACTACCACAACATGATAAAAAACCATATATGACAAACCTGGAGCTAGATACTCAATGGTGAAAAACTGAAAGCTACCGCTCTAAGATCAGAAACAAGACAAGAATGCCCACTGTCACCAATGTTATTCAACATTGTACTGGAAGTTCTAGCCAAAGCGATTAGGCAAGAAAAAGAAATAAAAGCTATCCAAATTAGAAATGAAGAAGTAAAAATTTCCTATTTGCAGATGACTTGAACCTATATTCAGAAAATTCTGAAAATTCCACAATAAAACTACTAGAGCTAATAAACAAACATAGCAAAGTCATAGGATATAAGACCAACATCAAAAATAAGTAGTGTTTCTATACACTAGTAATTGACAATCTGAAAAGGAATTAAGAAAAAATTCCACTTACAATAGCAACTGAAAAATCAAATATCTAAGAATAAATTTAATTAAGGATGTAAAGGACTTAACAAAGAAAAACTATAAAACATTGCTAAAAGAAATAAAAGAACAACTAAATAAATGGGAAGACATTCTGTGCTCATGGATTGGATAAGTGTTACTAGAATAAAAATTTTTAAAAACCACATAAGAACTATATAACACAAACAGTGAACCCTAGTATTTATTATGGACTATAGTTAATATTATAATTATATTATTTTAACAATTGTAACTTAAGTTACTCACTAATGCAAAATGTTAATAATAGAGAAAACTGGGTATGTGAGGGGAGGTTATATGGTTTTCTGCATTATTTTTCTGTAAACCTACAACTTCTTTAATAAAGTCTCAATCTCTCTGTCTGTATCTCTGTGTGTGTGTGTCTCTGTCTGTCTCTCTCTCTCTCTAATATATATCAAAGGAAAGAGTCATGAAACTCAGGCAGTGAGTCCTTCAATCTGTCAGAGATGGATATTTCAGGTAGTCTTGCTATACTGTCATTTTTTGTCTACCAGTCTCTTGTCACTTAGAACAGTCGGCTCCTGTTCTGCTCAGAGGAGAGGTCTGACTCTAGTTCACCAAACAAATTCCATTTCCTTTGTCCTCAGGCCTGCCCTCTGTTATCAGGCCCTGGCATTGGAACATGTTTCTGCTGGGAAAGGTCTAAAATATCTTGCCAGCCGACTACAACATTAGGATTTGGAATTCTGGAGAAACAAACCTCAACATATGTACATATCCAAATTTCTCTTGCATGGAGAGAAAAGAACATCACCTCTCTAAGTGACAGGCAGCTCAGGAAACCCCACTGACCCAGTCAGGAAAGGCCATGGGCCTGGAGGCAGAGACGATTCATTAAGCAGATCATTCTCTGCATAATGCTGGAGGAGGCCTTTGGGTTACAATAAAAAATACTAGGCTAGGTAATTACCTGGAAAATACATGGAAACCAAGTGAAAATCTTTACCTCCCCCTTTGCTTCTCCCCTTTACTACTCCATACTCCCTATTAGGAGAAAGAGAGAGAGAGAGAGAGAGAGAGAGAGAGAGAGAGAGAGAGAGAGAGAGAGAAGAAAGTAATATATGTCAAAATTTTACTATCTCCATCTGTGTGTTACCAAGTGAGTTTGAAGAGTTGCATCTACTCACCGTACTAAAACATTGTCTGGACCAAAGTAATTTCATTCCATGCCAGTTTGAGTGAGGGCCCTGTCTCATGAGGTTTTAGCTTCTGTAAAAATACAAAGTGACAGCTGGGGAAAGTGACCAGATACTCAACAGAACTGCCACATTTCCATAAGAATGCCTGTGGCTTAGTGATTTACAGAGCACCAGAACCTTGCCTTGAAGAACGCAGGAATAAGTGTATAAATAGATAGAGAGGAGGGACTAATCCCTCCTCCTCCCACTGCGGTGTGATATGGGACAGTTTGCTGGCTGGGCTCCTTGCTGCCCTACATGGGGAGTCAGGCAAGGCCAAGTTGCTTAGGACAGCAGCACACTTTACTAAGCCTGTGAAACCAATCATTGTTCATAATATCATACCATGAAAACCTGGAAAAGAAGACCAAATGCGGACTTTCCTAGCAAGGTGTCTACTGCCCTTGGAAAACAAATGCATTGCCTATGGAGTTCTGTTTCATAGATAAACAAAATTTACAGGAAAAGTTTGGCTCTTTAGAAGCTACCCAGAATTTCTTAGTATTTGCAGGCAAAACTGAATAGGGGAGTTTTGATTAATTCACAGATCTCCACTCTCTTCTTGCCTGTCTTTTTCCCTCTCCCTCTGTTTTTCTCCATATATATATTATTTTTAAAGCCATAGTCTTTCTCTCCTGGAGTCTTTCCATTTGATGAAAAAATAGAAAGTTTATGTTCTTCGAAAGCATTGTGGGTGGTACTTGCACTCGAAGAAGAATTGGTGAGGGAGGTGAAGAAACAAATCTTTTTTGTCACAGAAGTGCTTATGGTTGAATGAACCATTCTAGAGTCATAATTCCAAACCTAATATGCATCTTTTGCTGTTTGACTCAAAGTCTACTGCTATTTCCAGTGTACTATGTGGCAAAAATGTATTCCTCTTATTGTCTAGAAGTTGCAAATATCACACATTTCTGTGTTAGAAGAATTGTGGAAGAAAAATTAACCAGAACTCATTGGCTTTTGAGATCAAATTCTAGTTTCGTCCACTATGAACAGATTTTGTTTTTTTTAAAGCAGTGATTGCTGACAAATCCAACCTGAAGCCTCTTCTTGCTGGAATATATGGGGCCAAATGTGGATACCGCCAACTAGAGAATATTTTAGTAAAAAAAAATTACTTATTATGGGAAGTATGTCGAAGCATTTTATTTTTGTGAAAACCTCTGACTTGACTCCATGGGAATCACATGTGAATCTGGAGGAAAAATAAGAAGGCACTGGCAAAAGATGGGAGATGGAACAATTCCAGGATGTAATGCCTTACTGAGCAAAGGGACAAGGAAAGGCTCCCTTGCAGAGGACTGTTAGCCTTCCAAGGTAGAGAAAGAAACCTGTCCTTGTGTTAAGACTATTAATAATTATCTGCTAGTCCCTCATTTACTCCTTAGTTTACTGATAGTTTTCAGAAAGGCAGTCATTCACTATCAGTTTTTTACTTATGGACTTTGAATATTAAATGATTATATCTTATTTTTCCCTATCATCCTTGTCCTTTTTAAATTGTATTTCCTCCTATTTGTTTCTTTTTTAAAGCCTTCTTTTGTTTCCCAATATTGTGACATTTAAAGTAGCAAATTTGATTAAAAAGAAAAAACATCATGATAGGTTTTAGTAGTGAATAAGGAGGACATGAAATCCCTAAAATATGTAGGGAAAATATGAGACAGGGCCGCAGCCACTTGGTTGTGGATGGCATAATCCTAGGTAACACCAATCTCTCTGCTCACAGTAGTTCCCTGGAGTTGTGGAATGTGGTGACTGGGCCATCCTTACTTACGGGCCATCAAATTACTGTAAGCACCAAAACCATGGTTTGCACACTGACAGACTGATGAAGAACCACCTCCTCACCTTTGTCTCCTCCTGTATGTTATTTTCTACTTAAGGGCCAGTATCTTGAACTTGCCAGAAGCTAGAGAAACCCCTCTGCCTCCAAGGCTGTAGCTTTTGGTCCCGTGGGTCTTGTAGGTAGAAATTCTCTTGGAGAAGAAAACACCACTCCACAGAAGAGACTTGTTGAGTGGCTCAGGGTTGGCGCCCCCACTCTACACTTGATTTTCCAGGCTTGAAGCATGCACAGACCCTGCCTCTCTTGAGGGAATGGATGCAGGAACATTGGCATGACAGTTCTGCATGTCTGCCAAGTTCTGATTTAGAGAAAGAGGTTGCTACTTACAGAAGCTTCAAATTACTTAACTCAAAGCCATTGATTGCTGGCCTAGTCCAACATAAGAGACTTATTTGAATGTTTCGTTCTCACTGTTGATAGATTTCTTGATTTCGAGGGAATACCGGGAGTATGAAAGGGCTGTCCCTGATACTTCTCTGTGTGCTTGCCAGCATCTTTCAGCAATGATGTGTAGAGTATATTTCCTAAAGAGCTTCTGGACTAGACCACTGATTGACTGGTGCTTATGGTAGAGTTATTTAACCATCTTTCAGGATTATTCATCTAGTTTGTTTTTCATTATGCATATACATGCTTTTAAATGTGTGATCTGAAAGGAGTAGGTCTAAGAGATTAGTTGTTGCTGAGGAACCTCTAGAAATATTCTTGTACTTATTTTGCTAAATACACATTTTTCAGAACATTGAGACTTTCCACTGTTAACATAAGTCAAAGAATCAAAAGGTAGCTACCTAGGATTTTCTATAAAATTATGAGAAATTCAGTGAATTAAATTATCCATGTCACTGAGGATCACATTTTTCAATTTCAAAATTTGCTGTTGAAAATCTTGCTGTGATGTGTGAGTTCACTTTGGTGCTTCAATATAGAGAGTCTGGTGAACATCATTGATTTTTTTTTTTTTTGACATGTAATGACCTGGCAGGACCTCTTTGAATCACTCTGAATCTGAGTTTATAAAAAGTTTAGAAAACAATGCAAAAAGTGGTTCAATGGGACCTAATCCTGAGACAGGGCTTAGAGATTTTCATTTTGCTTCTAAATTCAGCTATCACCACACTTCATGTTGCCTCCTTAACCCTCCTGCCTTTATTTTTCCTTTTTGTTATTTGTCAAAAACTCAAATCGAGAATAAAAATAAATCTAGTCAATTCAAGGCTTTAACTGAGTGTTTCAAATGGTTGAGGCTTTATCATAAAATGCAATTTTATGAACAAGAATTTTACTTTGTGGTGGCCATGAATTTAAGCATAAATAATACAATGTGTAGGCCAAGTTGTGTGTTGTGTGTCCGTGGGTCTGTCTGCTTCCACAGTAGAGGAGGTAGGACCTGAGGAGAGGAAGCCTTAACTCCAGACCAGCAAAGTCCTGGTCTGGGCATGGCTGCAGTAACCTGTCATGACAGTATGATTTGAGGCACCCTGGGAAGGCATCCTCACTTTCAAGACCCTCTCATGGCCATTTTCCATGATTAAAAACATATCAACTCATTGTAGAATGTGGGCTCTTCTAGTTAGAAATGTGCCCAGAAAGCAGCACAGGTTAAGCCATATATAGTTCATATTCAAGTATTAGTTACTCTCCTAAGATTATTTCCTGATGGCATATTTTTAAAGGTTGGAAGAACATGTGAGGAGACTTGTTTTAAAGTTCTGAACAAGACTAGGTGAGAGGATGGAGTATTGGTAAAGAGAAAGGGACTTCTTTTCACATATGCATATAAGGAAATTCATAACATGGACAACCTTAGGCACAATCAGAAAAATGAGTGAGACTTGTGTTCAACAGCCATCTGCTTTCACCACCTTTCTACTACCACTAAACTCCAGATTAGCAAAGCCCTCAGGCCCCTTGATGTCCTGCTGCCCTGCTGTCTTCTTTACCAGCGCTGGTCTCCTCATACTCACTATAGGGCCTGCCTAATGACCCCCACCCCGTTCACTTACATGCTTAACTAGCTGAAAGGCTTAATGGGTCTGATAAGAAATTTCCAGTCAAAAAGGAAAGAAAACCAGACAGGGATATTTCCATTTGCCTTATGGCATGGGACCATCCCTCTACCGACAGGACTAAAGAGCTGTGCTACTTAGAAGCAGATGCAGCCTCCGTGTCGTTTGTGAAGCACACCCACTACTTTGGTGGCCGTTTCTTTAACCTATATTAAATTGGAGCTTAATCCGCCCTCAACCAGAAAATAGCACAAAACATGAAGTCATGGAGGTGGTGGCCGGTGTGAGCAAAGGGTTTTCGTGTTGTCACATTCATCGGTGATTTGCTCAGCTAAGGCTAGGTCCAGGTAAGTACCTCAAACCTGTCTGCTAAAGATTTGATCTCACTTTATAAAAAGAGTTTCCCAGTTTTTAAAAGTTTGTAAATGTTCAATTTAAAAACCTGCTGTGAATTTAGGATCCTCTTGTATGTGTTCTTTTTCCTTTTCATTAATAGTGGCCTTGAGCATATCAACTAACTCCTCAGTGAGCAAATTCTGTGGGGGGCTTTAGAAAAAAAATTTTTTTTCCACTGTAGTTTCCTTTAAAGTTGAAAATGTCTCTGCTAATGCCATTTCAAGCTATTCTCCTATTCTCTCACCTAGGACCAACTGCAGTATGTAATTTCATAGAAGTTTCTCTTTTCTATGAATGTAAGAATGGCAGTTCATAAGGTGGCACTCAGGGCAACCAACTCTGGATCCTGGTCCATTGCAAGGGGTCTCTTGGAAATGACCACTGCCATTTTGTGCCCAATACTTCAGCCATCAACAATTTGATGGGATGGTTTAGTTCCCATCCTATATGGAAATGTCCCTTCTATGGTTACTGGCTTCCTTATGATGGCTGATACATAGATGTCTTTGGCTGGAGCATGTCCCTAGTTGCAGCCAAGGTGGTTGTATCATCTAGCAAAAGGCATGGTAAATTGCTAGGAGGAATAACTAATTCTTCCTCATACTTGAGTTACAGGAATGACAATCTAAGATTTCTCAACAGCACATTTTCTTTTCTAACTTATTACCGTGTTTTATTTAGATGATTTGGCTACTGGCCCTATCTCCCCTGTTAGTCAGTACTCTCCTTGGGAAATATTCAAGTTTTTAGTGCCTAGAACAGTGTTTTTCAGATAGAACATACCTTATGAAAACTGACTGAACTAAATTTAATAAATTGAGAAAGCCACTCATTTGGGTTTCTAATACAAAATGGCCTTGGCTATTCTCTTTTAAAATATTTAGCAGTTCAGTTAAAAACGCCCCTGTGAATCTTTTATGACATCATTTATCTTTCTATTTCTTTTCAGCTTTAAATTGTACTGCCAGATTTATTTGCTATGGTATTAGGTTTCCGTGTCTACTCAGTTCTAGTCCAGCTCTTCTAATGCAATTCAGTCTTTTTACTGCAAGACTCAGACTCGAATATTAAATCAACATTTGCCATTAAGACTACACATTTGTCTATGGGATGATGACTGAATTCATCTTTTGGAAAGGAATCTATATAAATACATCTTCTCTAACAATTTCCAAAGATAGCCAAACCCCCCACCCACCCCAACAGTGTTTGTTAAAAATGTAGACCCCAGGACTCGGACAAGTTGCTCTCCCCTTGGTCTACCATAGCATCTATTGACATCCCATTACCTCCACCCTCTGATGTCTGCTGCCAAATAAATTATTTCAGAGAAATGCTGCATGCTTTGCCATTTTTATTAAAAGCAGAATCTGATCAACAATGTTCCAATTATAAAGATGAAAAAAGGTAAAAATAATCACACAGAATTAAATCACATCTGCACAGCCTATAGTTAAGGGCACTAATAATATATTGCATAAGTATTTGTGAAGAGAACACCAGAAGTGAATTCACATCATTAACAAAGTTCTCTATCGATTGCTCACAATCTGGCAGCTGTAAGTAGAAAGGTGCAGAATCAAGTGTTCCTTGCTACTGAATATGTATCATCATGGCCCACGCAAGTCCTTTTTTGCCTATGGGGTCTGCCAGGCTCACAGCTGCTTGAAGAGCAGAACAGGGGTTTGCATTAAGGCTCTTCAAGTCATTTCTCTCCCAGACAGGGATCTTGCATTTTAAACACCACTGCACAGAAAGCTTGGAACTCTTTCCCAGAGTCAGTTCTCCTGGCTCACTATGGAGAACAGAGAGAAATATGTTACCCCTGAAAACAGTCACAGGCAGTCCCTCAGGAGCTAATGGCTTGAGTGAGACTTGTTTGGTTGCCACCAGGTCTCCCTACTTATGTTCCTGCTTATGTTCTGGCTGGCAGGGTCAGGTGGAGTGGGAGTTTAGTATAGTCCAACTTTTTAAAAGCATACTCTCAAAATTTCTCATACCATTTTTTGGGAGTAAAATGTATTATAGCAATTCTTCATACAATACCAGTTTTGATACTTACAACACACACTAACAGAAGGCAGTGCTTTGTATGGGTTAAGAAAGTGAGAGCCAGAGCCAAACTGTCTCACTGAATTCCATCTTGGCTGTTTACCAGCCCTGTGATCTTGTGCAAGTTATTTACCATCCTGTGCTTCATTTTCCTATCTGTAAAGTGGGGTTTGCAAAAGTGCCTGCCCAGTAGGGCTGTCATGAGAAATAAATACATTGATACACATGAAACACTTAAGGATATGTCTCACACAAGGTCAACCCCAAAGGCAGAAGTTATGAAAATTAAGGAGAACTAGTGCTACTGAGATCTGATCTAAGTGATGTTTGAAGCTAAACTCCCATTTCCTTATGATTCCACAACTAAGTGACAGAGGGGGAATAGACATTCACATGTTCAGACTAAAAATTATTCTGTATTCCTCTGAAGTGTTGGACAGTAAGTGCTCACTTGCAACTGATGCAAATATTTTAGCAGATCTAGTTTGGGGGATTGAAGAGAGTTGAGGCCTATTAGCAAACAAGCATTTCAATCTTTGTTGGGTTATCTAATTTGAAACTATTTTTATAATTAAGATTAAGCAAATATTTATTGAGGATCTGCTATGTGCAAAGCTTTGATAAAGACTCTGAAAGGAAAAGCTGAAGTGTTACAACATGGTTCTTAACCAGTCTCAACCGTTCTACGTCTGAACAGAAGGCATTGGCAACATGTGCTAGAGAGTGTGAAGGCCCATCAGGGATGTGGAGGGGTTCCATGGAGCCCATGTCCTTTCCTGGATGAAGTGGGAGTTGAAACAATGCACTTAAGCTAACAGAGGTCTGGCCACTGTGAGGACAGGGCACTACGGAGGCTACTGAAGTTGACCCATTATGGAAGTGATAAAGGAGGTATCAAAGAATGTCAATAGGGCATAGGGCTTCCTTCCTTTGAACTAGAATCTTCCCAAGTGGGAAAAAAAATTCAAAGCTCAGAGCTAAAGAAAAATTGTTTCCTTTTCTTTATATCTAACATATCTGTCATTTGGTCAATAATGGCAAATATTGCTGCAGCATCTTGACATACTTAATAAGTAAGACTTGATTCCCTGTACTTAACAAACTATAGTCTAACTAGAGGGCTATATAACTTACAAATCAATTAAAGATACCAAGTATAATAGAGAAAAATATATTAAAAACCAACATCAATTTAAAAATCAGTGCTTTGTTAGCCAAGAAAGAAGAGAACATTTGTTGATTTCTAATCAACAGAAATTCTCGCCCACCCCAAACTTGCTTTTTCAGAGAGGAATGAAACAGGGATAAAGAAAATCTTTTTCAGGATGCAAGCCTCCCCTCAAGTGAAAATAGAAACCAAGCCAGACAAGCTTAAGAATTCCCTCTGCTTCTCAAAGCCTCCTCCCTGCCCCATTTTCTGCAGTGACAGGTCATTCTTAGTCACTTTAAGCCCCAGCCCTCTACCATTAATTACCCCTCTAGGTTTTTATTTACTTTTCTCCTTAAAGGAAAGGAGTTAGGAGGCAAAGGAAGAGATATAGAGGATTTTTTTTCCAGCCTCTCCTTTCTTGTAGCGTGTTCTAGAGTCTTTCAACCCTGCACCACCTGCCTGAGATACTGAACAAAGGGGAGGGGGTTGGAAGGAAAACAAAGGGGTGGAGAAAAGTGGTTAAAAACTTAATTTAATATACTAC
>PVKH010024122.1:0-13697 GCA_004027955.1 Chaetophractus vellerosus
AGGTTTCTCTGGATCTAGTGTATTTATGGTATGCCTCAAAAATTCTTTCCAAAAAGCCTGAGGGTTTTTCACTAGATTCCTGGTGTACTCCTTGTATTTTATTCAGAGATTTTTGCTTTGGGGCCCAATTCTTTAAACCAGCCAAAGGCATACCTTATAATGATTCAACTGAGCATCCTCCATGAGCTCATTTGGGTACTAGTGGAAATCTGCATCAGAAACAGTTTCTCCCAGGGCAGCAGAAAAGGGGTTCTGAGGTGCCCATTCTCTCAGGTGCTCAGCTTCTTGTCTAGTCTTATCTAAAACCATCCTTCTTTCCTTTGGAGTCAGTAAAACATTCAGTAATGCCTTAATATCTGTCCAATTAAGTGTATGTGGCAAAGATAGATACAAATAACCTTCTCATTTGTCCTCTTCCTTATAGCCAGGGGTGCTATTTTTCCAATTTATTAATTCGAAGGTAGAGACTGGGGCATGTACCAACATGAATCCTCAAGGCTGTCCTTGATTGTCAATTCTCAGAGGGACTTGACACATTGGGAATTGCCCTTCCCCAGAAGTGGTCACTCCCTGACCAGATTGTATACCACTATAGGTGTGGGGTGGAGAAGCCAGTCCTCCAGATGCACCCTCTCCTGGATCATTAGGAGGTGTAGATGGGCATTAGGAGCCATCATCAAAGCTGCAGAGGATGGCAGAGGAGGGAGCAGAATATCATCTAAGGGGTTCCCCCTTTAGCCACTAGAGCTCTAGAGACATTTTCTTTTGACTCTTTAAAACTAGTAATCTACATTTTTCCAAGACTTCCTGGTCATTATACAATTCTAAGAAAATTCGAACATAAGGTACCTCATCCCATTTGTGATTTTTCTTAGAAAAAAAAATCTAACTGCAAAATAGTATTAAAATTTACAGTCACATTCTTAGGCCACTCTTCACCTTCATCCAATTTATGCTGTGGCAAGGCAACATTGCAATAGAAAATAATTTTCTTTTTCTTAACAAGGTCTCCTCTAAACCTAGACCAATTATCCAATATACAAGGCAGAGGAGATATAGCCAGCAAGTTTGAGAATTTCCCATGTCTAGGCAACACCAACAGAAATCATAAAGATCAAGAACAGGAGCACCTCAAAATCAACAGGTTCCCCAACTTTCAAAGCAAAAATGTGATTTCAAAATCAACAGGTGACCCCCAAATCTGAGATTATGCATAAAGGGACTCAAAACCAGGTCTGTATTCATGAGCTCACATCAGCTCAAAATTCAACAGTCACATTGATATGAGCACAGATCTGGCCTTCTCCATAGGCTTCACCCCAGAGCAGCATGGATCTTGGCTAGCTCACCAAGTTTTGTTAATGTAAGGATGGATATTTCTAATAGAAGGGCCCATCTGGTCCACCACTACAAATGAGAAACATTTTTCTCAGTGAGAAGGTGATTTATTTGGAGTGCACAAGCAAGGAACTGGTGGAATTTTCCCAAAACTAGTTCAAAGTGAGAATGGGAGCTAGGGTTTTTAAAGGCAAAGAGAACAAAGAAAAGGGGTAGTTGAGAAGAAAAACAAGTTTAAAAAAAGCGATGTGAGGGGTCTTGTGAGGTGGGTACATGCAATTTCTCAGTCCTGTATTGTTTCAAGCATATCAAACCTATCCTTGATTTCTGCAGCTAATAAACCACAGTTTAGGTATAGTTGTTCTGGTGCAAGTCCTTCATGGCTGCTTTCTCAGCCAACTTTTCAAGGATATCAAGCTTTTTGCCTCTGAGAAAAATTACATATTTACACCATTCTGTCTGCTTTTGATTGAGATTCTATCTTATTCTCAGCAAAACTGAGAAGGTCTGGTTAATATCCTTCAGGTAAATAAGTGAAAAGAGTAAATTTCTAAAATTAGATTAATAGAATACCACCTCAATTAGTTTTAGAATTTTCAGAGCTGCTTATGTGAAGAAATGTTTAATAAGCACATTTTCCAGGTATCATGTTTTGAATGCTCATCTCTGGCTGGTCTCTGCCTTTCCCTCTTGACTTCCTCTTGAAGCTCTGTGGGCCCAGCCTCTTGAAGCTTCATGTTTAAGTGAAGGCCTTTCACTCCTGGCTAGGGCTTGTCTCTCAAGGCTTCCTATATAGTCTTGATATAGGTCAGCTTTAAACTATCAGGCAAAATGGTTCATCACTCCCCAGGGCTTTAGTTGTTTAAGCCTTCTTTCTCTCACATGGCTGGAACAAAAATGACAAAGCTCTCTTTTCCCATGTGCCTATCAGTGTGAGTGTCCATTTATATCAGACACACCAATGGGGTAGGGACTCAACCTGAGTCATGCCTTAACTGATTTGATCAAATCATAAAGTCCTAATTTTAACAAGTAATCTAATAAAAAAATAAAAAAAAAACCTCAGCTGAATTTAATACAATCAAAGAGTATCATACCCAGAGGAATAGATTAGTTTACAAACATAATCTTTCTCTTTTTGGGATTCATAAAATAATCTCAAACTGTCACACTTAACTTTTTCTTTGGTAACCTGCCATGGACATCATGATCATGCACTGTTACTATCACAACTCAAATTCCAGCTCTTTCATTTACTACAAACAGGATATCAAGTCTACAAATCAGATGTACTTTCCCAGTTGGAACAAGAAGAAGTGTGGAGAGAAGGAATGGGATTTCCTAAATACCAGAGTACAGGTGAGCTCTAAGTACATGTGCATAAGTAGAAGAGTGGCCTCTTCATATAATGAACAGGTGCTTGAAACTATCAACTTCAGGATCCCTTAAGTGAGTTATATTTCTTGAAATTTCCTTAAGTGAGTTATGATTTCTGAAATGTATCTCAGGATATTGGAGAAATTTTAGTCACATGTGGTCATTATTCCACACACTTCTCAAGTTCCATTCAAGTATTCAGAAAGTGACTTTCATTTGCTATTGCAATTAAATTTTCACATAATGCTCTTTGTTCTGATCTAATTCTTAGAAGATCTTCCCTCTTTTTTACCTCTCTGACATCCCAACTTCTTTTTATTCTCATATTTCATGCCTGAAAATCTTTCCTGATTGTAATGTCCTATAATGTTTTCTTATTTTAAAGTATTCATTAATTTGCTATCCTTTTCCTGCTAATTGTGAATGTTGGAAACATACTGACAGAGATATTTGGAGTTTTCCAACATTTTCATTCTCCTAATGCTACTCTTATAATTTATTTTGTCTTTTTTCCCTATTATTACAGGAAAGAAAAGTGCCTTTAAAAAATGGGAAATGATAGAAATGATATTCAACTCACCTATCTGTTGGAAAAACACTTCTAAAATCACATCATTGGTAAGCTTCATTGTGTAGACCCTAGTATTCCAAATAGATAGTCAGGAATGGAATAATTTATGAATCCAGTAAAATCATGCAACTATAATAAATGTTGGGATTATGTGCTAATCTAGCAAAAATCTGTGATCATTTGAATTTAGGGAAAAATTAACCAAACAAAAAACTAACATGAGTACATATAAAAAGTATTGCATGAATAGGTTTCACAAAGATAATCTTGGAAACATGATGAAGTGCAAATTTAATCTGATAGTACTGAAATTGGATTGCTATAATAGAGATAATCTCTGTTTATGGAGGAGAATCATGTGTATATGTAACTAACATGGGAAAGATTTAAATTCAAGACCACCACTAGAGGATTACTCTAGAATTCATATGTAGGGAAATAAGGAAATTCATGTATATGAACAAATGTTTTACATTTTCTCATCCAATTCCCCACAGCAGAGATCCCACATTCCAAAGAATTCCTTTAAATGTAATTATTTGCAAGAAGATACCACTCATAGATCCACAGTGACTCAATATGCATTAATTTGCATGACAAAGAATCTGTGTTTCAGCAATCCACTCAGAAACATCCTCAGTGACCTTTCATCTTTCAATCAACATAAGCAAGTTCACAACAGAAATAAATCACATGAATTTCACCAAAGTACGAAAGCCTTTATGAAATGCTCTGGTCTCAAACAATACAATGGAGCTCACATTGGAGAGAAACCCCATGAATGTCATCTATGTGGGAAAGCCTTCAGTCATTATTCTCATCTTAGACAACATGAGAGAACTCACACTAGAAAGAAATCCCATGGCTGTCATCTATGTGGGAAAACTTTCAGTCACTGTTGTAATCTTAGACAACATGAAATAATTCATACTGGAGAGAAACCCCATGAAAGTCATCTATGTGGGAAAGCCTTCAGTCATTATTCTCATTTTACTCAGCATGAGAGGACTCACACTAGAAAGAAACCTCATGGATGCCAACTATGTGGGAAAACCTTCAGTCATTATTCTCATCTTAGACGACATGAGAGAGCTCACACTGGAGAGAAACCACATGAATGTCATCTATGTGGGAAAGCTTTCACACGATATTATGATTTTAGACAACATGAGAGAACTCACACTGGAGAGAAACCCTATGAATGTCATCTTTGTGGGAAAGCCTATGTTCATTCCTCTTCCCTTAAACTACATAAGAGAACTCACACTGGAGAAAAACCCCATAAATGTCATCTATGTGGGAAAGCCTTCAGTCGTTATTCTAATCTTAAAACACATGAGCGAATTCACACTGGGGAGAAACCCCATGAATGCCATCTATGTGGCAAAAGCTTCAGCCAATATCCTAATTTGAAGCGACATGAGAGAACTCACACTGGTGAGAAACCCCATGAATGTCATCTGTGTGGGAAAGGTTTCACTCAATATTCTCATCTTAAACGACATGAAAGAACTCACAGTGGAGAGAAACCCCATGAATGTCATCTATGTGGCAAAGCTTTCAGTTATAGTTCTGCCCTCCAGAGACATAGGAGAATGCATGCCGGACAGAAACTATAAGAATATCATCTATACAGGGAAACACTTAGTTTTTATAACCTTAGACAACATGAGATTACTCAGTGAAGAAAATCCCTATGAATGTCAACAATGTGAGAAAGCCATCAGTCAATACTCTGACCTTAAATGAAATGAAGGAACTTACGCTATAAAGTGTTTGGATATGAAAAAGACTTTAAACACTCCAGAGAACTCACATACTGAGGAAAGGTTATGTTTGAAATCAATATGGAAGTGCCTGTAGTCATCCCTACTACTTCTGATAATCTAATGACATTCATACTGGAGAGAATCCACATGCATGTCATCTATGTAGCAAAGCCCTTAGTAGATGGTTAGATTATTTGCCACATGAAAAAACTCATGGTATAAATATAATGGAAATAGAGAGGCCTCAGCTACCACTCTAAGTTATGATAACCAGAGAAATCACATGTGAGGAATTCTGTATCTTTATCCCATGTGGGATTGCCTTAATTCCTTCTTTACTCTTTAAATAACATGAGTGAACTCCAAAAGAGTGAAACACTATGTCTATAATCACTGTGCCCTATCATTCAGTCAAACCCAAACCTTGATGTGCTAAACTAAACTCAGTTTAAGAATAACCACAGTGTGTTAATAATCAGATTGGTTGGGGGACGAATACACCAAATGTAAGATATGGGCTATGATTAATAGTAATATTTTTATGCTGCCCTTTCATAGTTTTTAACAGATGTTTCACAATAATGCAAGATGTTTGTGGTAGGGAGATGTATGGGGGACTTGTATGATATATGCATGTTTGTTTAGTAAATTCACAAATTTTACTATATACTTATTCTTTATGTATGTTCATGTATGAATGATATACTTCAATAAAATTTTATTTTAAAACTAATAACCTCAAAAATATGAAATAATGGGGAAAAGTTTTTATTACAATGATGAAACCCCTTGAGGGATTTCCAGGAAATTCTTGGTGGAGAATGCATTCAATGAAAAATCATGGGAAATCATTTATTTAGAGATTGGGGAGGTTGTGTGCATCAATAATTGTGTTTCTGTGAGGGATAGTGTTTGAGGGGTTTGGGCAAATTATTGGGTAGCTGAGGGCTGAGTTATGATCAGTGGTGGAAATATTATAGTTTTGGGGGGTAGAAGAATGTGTGAAATCCCTTATTTTGTAGTCTTCTAGAGTAAATGAATATAATTCACTGGTTGCCTCTCCTGGGTCAGTGGTTAAATATCTGGAATAGGAAAAGATACAATTGCTTTGTTTCTGATCTTATAGGACCCAATACTTAATTTCAGTGACTAGAATCTTTATCAGTGTGTGTGAGAGTCATGCATACAGTAGTTCACTGTTTCAAGGAGAGGACCAGCTCATTCCCATTACCCCTCACTAATGGCCCAGTAAGGAGTCAAAATGCACTGCATTAATCATCTTGTTAACCAAATCTCTAATAGATTCCAAAACCTACAAAAGTCCTATAGGCAATGCCATGATGGTCCACATATGATATCTTGGCCTTATTAAAAATTTATCACCCAAAGCATGCAAATATGAAAAATTTACAGCTAATTTCTTATATACTTTTAAAAGACTGCTGAATGCTTTCCTACTAAAATTGGGGCCACTACAGGTATTTCTGTTCTCAGTACTAACCTTGTCTTTCATTTAATATTGAAAAACAGAATGCTTTACTCTAGAGACCAGAAAATGTTATCTTTTATCATCACTTCCATAATATATAGATATAATGCCAGATAGCTTCAGCTTGGCCGATTCCTTAGTGAACCAGCACTGAGCATCTGATGTCCTCAAGATGTCAATAAAATGATGGCAAGGTCTTTGGTATTGCATCATAATTATTTTTGGTGGGTGTCTCTACCACCCACTCATGTACATGTGTCACTTCCTGGGGGCTATGACAAGCATGGTCCTGAATTTATCACTTCCAATTGATGATACTCTATCATTGGGCACTGCCTGGAGTATTCTGATTACCCAGGACCTAGGATGAGATGGAGTTTTCTAACCTCAGGAGGACCTGAGAGCTCTTGCTAATCTTCCCATTTCCACAAAGGCCTGAGAGCACAAAAAAACATTGCTTTTATTTATTTTTTATTTTGTATTTTGTATTTTTAAGATACTTAGATTGTACAAATGTCACATGAAAAATATAGGGGATTCCCATATGCCCCACTCCCCACACCTCCCACATTATTCCACATTAACAACATCCTTCATTAATGAGGTACATTTATTGCAATTAATGAACACATTTTGAAGCATTGCCACTAAGTGTAGATTAAAGTTTTCATTGTAGTTTACTCTCTCTCCCACACAATTCTGTAGGTTATGACAAGATTTATAATGGCCTGTATCTGTCACTGCAATGTCATTCAGGACAATTCCCAAGTCCCAAAAATGCCCCCATATTACACTTGTTTTTCCCTCTCCCTGCCCTCAGAACCTCCAGTGGCCACTGCCTCCACATCAATGATATAATTTCTTCCATTGCTACAATCACAATAAGTCTTTAGTGGAATACCAGTAAGTCTACCTTAGTCCATGTTTCATTCCCCAATGCTGAGAGTTCTGGGATGGTGATGTCCACTCTACCTCTAATTGAGAGGGATCTGTGATCCTGTAGGGCCAAAGGATAGGACTTGCTTGCAGTTGTAGGCTCTGAGTTCCTTCGTATGGTAGTTGTCCATCATCTCCTCCATGTTAGTTGTCCTGGGTGAGACCAATGAACTGGAGAGTAGGTGTTGCCACTCCAATGAGATTCAGGGCCTGGCTGGCATATGGACAGCCCAAATATTAAAGTCTCTTGGATGTACACCTACCAATTCTAGTACTAATTACAGGTTCAAAAATAAGGACAGAAAAGCCATGTGTAGGGAAGCCACAACTGAGTTCAACTCTGTCATTCTGGGAAGCATAAATTCCAAAGTAGGACTCACTGGCAAGACACCAATCTCCTGAGCTACCTGCCCTGACTATAGTGTCTGGGTGTCTCCAGAGCCCTCAGGATCCCCACTATTTGGGGTAATATCTATTTTGACAAAGAGGTCCTGCTGAGATGTGCATAAACATAACCTCTGGAATGACCTCCTCACTCACTTTGAAGTCACTTAGCCATATAAACTCATTTGTCTTTGTATTTCCCCCTTTTTGGTCAAGGTCTTTTTCCAGTTGCATTGCTAGTTGGTGCTTGGTAGTAATCCTCCAGTGCCAGGGTAACTCATCCCTGGAGTCATGTCCCACACTGGGGGGAAAGTAATGCATTTATATGCTGAGTTTTGCTGAGAAAGAGGTAATATTTGAGCTACAAGGAGGCTCCCAGGAGGCAATTTTTTTTTTTAAGATTTATTTATTTTATTACATATCTCCCCTTCCCCCCGCTGCGGCGACATGCCGAGAGTGGTCACTGCGCAGGCGCGGCTTTCCCCGCTTGTGGGTGGTCTCTGCGTCCATTCACGGCCGGCGCTTGCTTCAGTTTGCGGGTGGCTGGCTGCGCTCCATCTGCGGGCGACCTGCCCTGTCCATGGTGGCTCTTGCCCTGTCCGTGGCAGCTTCTTGCCCTGCCCACGGCAGCTCCGGCCCGCCCATGGCGGCTTGCCATTCTCAAGGCGGTCTGCCCGCTAGGAGAGGTCCCCGGGAATCGAACCCAGGGCCTCCCATGTGGTATGCCAGCGCCCTATCCACTGGGCTATCGAGCCGGCCCCAGAGGAGGCAATTCTTAAGCACCCTATAATACTAAGCTAAGTTTCAATTTCAAGAGTAAAGGTTCATACACACAGTCATCAATATCAATGGCCCATCAATGGACCATCCTCCCTCACTAGTCATTGGCCCTGTACTCAGGGAATTCTTGCTGATCTATTAGAGAATGTGGCAGAGCTCCCCAGGATTGGAATTTTATATTCCTTCTCTTACTGTGTGAATTTCCACCCACCATGACAATGGCCCATGAACATTTGAAAACATTTATATGCCTTATGTGTATGCCCAGGTGAGTTTCCTCCATGAATCTCCCATCACTGACACCCCACACCAATGATCCTCCCCCGCCACAGTTGTAACCCTTCTGTGATCCAAAACTTCTTAAAAACTGAAGCTAATAAAATAGCCAAATATGATTAATAAGAAAATGAAATAATAGTGATAACTTTAAAAATAAATAAAATACATAAAATTTTAATTTTTTAAAAAATTAAAATTTAAAAATTGGGATAATAAAAATAATGAAAAATATTTTAAAATTTTTTTGACATTTTCCCACTCATCACTGTAAGATCTGTTTTTTTATATGTACAGTTACATTGTCTTCCATTTATTCTCCATGGTCTTACTTTCTGTTTTTTCATCTTGTCCTCAAAGGAATTTTAGTTTACAGAAAAGTCATGTACCAAATACAAGGGACTCCCATATATCCAACATCCTACCTTTTTCCCCTTCCCCTATTAATAACATTTTATATGTGAATGGTACATTTGTTACAACTGATGTACAAATATTGAAAGGTAGCTACCAACCATGGTAAATGCTTTACATTATGGTTTACATTTTAGACCACACACTTTTATAAACATTGATGCAATTCAACATGGCCTGTATCCATCATAGCAAGGTCATGTAGAACACTTCCATCTCCCCCAAAATACCCCCTGTTCCATCTATTCTATTCTTCCCTCCCCATCTCCTCAGGACCAATGGCAACCACCGGGCTTCACTCCTTGAAGGAAAAATTCATATTTACTTGCAGCAACACTGGGGCTTGACACACTGGTCTGCCCTCCCCTATTAGGCACCACTCATGCTCTTGACAGACTCCTGCCCCTCTATTTGAGAACAGAGTGGTCCTCCCCAGGATGGGAGTCCACCATCTTCCTGCTCATTATGTTGGTCTCCACCCACTGATATAACACACTATGGCAAGATGAACACCCACACACTCCCTAGAAGCCTGCCCCAGGTGCACACTGTCCTGAATGTCCCCCACATCCAACAACTCAAACCAGAAACCCTCACTTGCCATATTGCCAAAAGAGCATTCCCAACACTAGTTTCAACCATCTACCCACCAATTCCCAGTGTTCATCTGCTCCCTCCCCCAACCCTCCCTGCAATTCCATGGACAGTACAACCCACCCTCCACACCACACCCCCATGATAAACCAGCACTGCCTAAACTAAAAATATTATACCACTGTCAAGTCCCTCCACTCTACAACTACACAGATCACCCCTATAAATTTTGCCCATATGGGCATTGGCTGACAACCTTCTTCTCCCTTTCTATGTACTGTAAACTTATCTTCCAGACTCTAGCTCTGTGGGACTGCTCAATTTGCTTAACTCCTATCAGTGAAGTCATGTAATATTTATCCTTCAGTGCCTGGCTTGCTTCACTCAACATAAGGTCCTCAAGATTCATATGTTATCCCATATGTTAATATTGTATTCCTTTTAACACCTGAGTAATATTCCATTGTATGTATATACCACAGTTTGGTTTATCCATTCATCTGTTGAAGGGCATTTGGGTTGATTCCAAGTTTTGGCAATAGTGAATAATGCCACGAAGAACATTGATGTGCATATATCTGTCCGTGTCCTTGTTTTCAATTCTTCTGAGTACATACAGAGTACTGGAATTGTTGGATCAAATGGAAGTTCAATAGTTAGTTTTCTGAGGAATGACCGAACTGTCCTCCTCATTGGCTGCACCATTGTACAATCCCAGCAGCAGTGGATGAGGGTTACCATTCCTCTACATCCTAACACTTGTAGTCCTCTGAATTTTTAATAGCCACCAGTCAAATGGGTGTATGATGATATCTCATTGTAGTTTTGATTTGCATTTCTCTAACAGTTAGTGATGTTGAGCATCTTTTCATGTGCTTTTTAGCCTTTTGTATTTCTTCTTTGGGGAAGGGTCTATTCAAATCACTTGCCTATTTTTAAAATGGGCTGTTTGTCTTTTTATTTTCAAGGTGTATGATTTCTTCATAGATGCTGGATATAAGGCCCTTTCAGATATATGGTTACCCAATATTTTCTCCCACTTGATAGACTGCCTTTTCACTTTCTTGACAAACTCCTTTGAGGTGCAAAAGTTTTTTATTTTAAGGCGGTCCTATTTATCTATTTTTTTCTTTCATTGCTTGTGTTTGGGGGGTAAAATTGATGAAACCATTTCCTAATACAAGATCCTGTAGATGCTTCCCTACATTCTCTTCCAAGTTCTTTATGGTTTGGGCTCTTATATTTAGATCTTTGATCCATCTTGAGTTAATTTTTGAATAAGGTGGGAGATGGTGTTCATCTCTCATTCTTTTGGATATGGTTATCCAGTTCTCAAAGCACCATTTGCTGAAGAGGCCATTCTCTCCTAGTTGAATGGTTTGGTGGCCTTGTCGAATATCAGTTGACTGTATATGTGAGGATCTATATCAAAACTGTCAATTCCGTTCCATTGGTCAGTATGTCTGTCTTTGTTCCAATACCACACAATTTTGACCACTGTAGCTTTGTAGTATGTTTTAAAGTCAGGTAGTGTGATTCCTCCAATTTCATTTTTCTTTTTCAACATGTCTTTGGCTTTTCAGGCCCTCTTGCCCTTCCAAATAAATTTTATAGTTAGCTTTTCTAATTCAGTGAAAAATGGTGTGGTGGTTTTTATTGGGATTGCATTAAATCTGTAGATCAGTTTGGGTAGGATAGAAATCTTAGTTATGTTTAGTCTTCCTATCTATGAACAGGGGATATTCTTCCATTTATTTGTCTTCTTTGATTTCCTTTAATAGTGTGTACTTATCTGCATATAAGTCATTTTCATCTTTAGTTAAATTTATTCATAGATATTTGATTCTTTTAGTTGCTTTTGTAAATGGGAATTTTTTCTTGATTTCCTCCTCAGACTGCTCATTATTGATGTACAGAGATGCTACTGATTTTTGCATGGTGATCTTATAACCTGTGACTTTACTGAACTCATTTATAAGCTCTAGATAGTTTGTTATACATTTCTCAGGGCTTTCTATGTATAGGATTATGTTGTCTGCAAATAGTGAAATTTTTTATTCTTCCTTTCCAATTTGGTTGTGTTTTGTATGTTTTTCTTGCCTAAGGGCTAAAGTAAGTATTTCTAACACAATGTTAAATAGAAGTGGTGAAAGTGGGCATCCTTGTCTTGTTCTCAATCTTAGAGGGAAAATCTTAGGATTTCACTATTGAATATGATGTTAGCTGTGGATTTTTCATATATATGCTTTATCATGTTGAGGAAGTTTCCTTCTATTCCTATATTTTGTAGTGTTTTTATCAGGAAAGATTGCTGTATTTTGTCAAATGCTTTTTTCTGCATCCATAGAGATGATTATGTGATTTTTTTCTTTCAATCTGTTTATGTGGTGTATTACATTGAATGATTTTCTTATGTTGAACCATCCTTGCATACCAGTGATGGTCATGTATAATTTGTTTAATGTGTTGTTGAATATGGTTAGCAAGTATTTTGTTGAGGATTTTAGCATCTAGGTTCATTGAAGAGACTGGTCTTTATAGTTTTCCTTTCTTGTGACATCTTTGTTTGGCTTAGGTATAGGGTGATGTTGGCATCATAGAATGACTTAGCCAGTGTTCCCTCTACTTCTATTTTTTTTTGGAAGAGTTCAAGCAGGATTGGTGGTAGATTCCTTCCAGAATGTTTGGTTTAATCTATTAACATTCAGTTTTATTACTGTCAAGAAGTTACTTACATTAGCCATAATTTCTTTAAGTTTATGTATGCTATATGTTCTTTTTAACTTTTTAGTTATTCTTACACTCTCCTCCAACTCTCTCTCTCCTGTTTTTCCCTTTCAACCTGCAGGGGCCCCTTTAGTATTTCTTGACTTGCAGGTTTCTTATTGACATATTTTCTTAATTTCTGTTTACCTGTGAACATTTTGAGCTCTCCCTCATTTTTGAATGCCAACTTTGCTGGGTAGAGAATTCTTTGCTGGAAGTTTTTTTATTTTAGCACCTTAACTATATCATACTACTGCCTTTTTTCCTCCATGGTTTCAGATGAGAAATCACACTTAATCTTATTGAGCTTCCCTTTATGTGATTGTTCTATTTTCTCTTGCTGCTTTCAGTATTCTCTCTTTGTCTTGGCCTTTGGACAGTTTGACAAATATATGTCTTGGAGTTGGCCTCTTAGGATTTATTCTGTTTGGAGTGTGCTGCACTTCCTGGACATATATGTCCATCTCCCCCAATAAGGTTGGGAAGTTTTCAGCCATTATTTCCTCCAACCCTCCTTCTGTTCCCTTTCCCTTTTCTTCTCCCTCTGGGATATGTATAATGTGTATGTTTGTGCATTTCATGTTGTCATTCAAATCCCTAAGTCCCTGATGAATTTTTTTCTTTTTATCTAACTGTTCTTCTATCTGTTTGATTTCAGTTGTACTGTCTTCCACATCACTGATTCTTTCCTCTGCCTGTTCAAATCTGCTGTTGTGTGCTTCCAGTGTATTTTGGTACCTTGGATTGTGCTATTCATCACCATCATATCTGCTATCTTTTTATGTATGTTTACTATTTCCTCAGTGTAATGGTTTAAGTTTGATTTAATTATGAATTCCAAAAATATAGATTAGATTATGTTTGTAAGCTGGTCTGTTCATCTGGGCATGATTGAGTTGTGAGTAGGGCGTTAACTGCCATGTCAGTGAGACATTGAGCCCTGCCCCTCAGTGGGCGTGGTCTAAAGTATGGAAGGCTAGATAAGAGGAAGCAGAGATTTGGA
>PVKH010024123.1:0-13697 GCA_004027955.1 Chaetophractus vellerosus
CATGGATTGCTGATTATATCTACATCAATCAGTGAGATTGGATCAAGAATGAATGACTCTTTTATCCATTCATTTGACTGCCATAAAAGGGAATTGATTTCAACATTCTGGGAGAATTTCCCACCTCATCATTTGACAGCGAACTTCTCCCAGGAACTCATCAAGGACCCTTCATCGGTCTCTCATCAGAGCCCCTGGCTTGCAGCCTGCTTGTGGAATCCAGACTTGTGCATCCCCACAGTCACATGAGACACTCTTATAAAATCTTATATTTTTAACAGATATCTCATGTTGATTCTGTTTCCTGAGAGAACCCTGACCAGAACATATGCCATTATATATCTTCACATAACCTGCAGAATTGTGTGGGAGAGAGTGTAAACTACAATGTGAACTATGGTCCATACTCAATGGCAATGCCCCAGGATCTTCCCCCACCCCATATGTAATCCTTTTGTGATCCAAAGCTTCTTCAAAGATGAAGCCATTACAAAAGCTGAATACAATTAATTGGAAAATGAAATACTAAAGCTAACTTTAAATGTAAGAGATAAAATAGATAATTATTTTTTAAAAATTAAAAATAAAATAAAATTAAAAGATTGGAATGTTAAAAAATGAAAAATAAAAGAAACACTTTTGACCTTTTGACTTTCATCACCACAATATCTGGTGTCCAGTCTGTACTGTGGCACCTTTCCCTGTGGATTCCACAGTGTCTCACTATTTTTCATTTTTTTTCAAAGAAGTTTTAGATCACAGCAAAGTCACACACAGAATTCAGGAGACTTTCATATACACAACATCTTCCCCCTTTCCTCATCCCCCATATTAATACCTTTTTTTAGGTGGATGTTAGCATTGTTATAACTGATATGCAAATAATTAAACATAGCTGCTAAACATTGTCAATGGTTTACATTTTAGACCATACACTTTTATAAATTTTGATGATATTTACCATGTCCTGTGCCCATCACTGTATGGTAATGAAGAACATTTCTACTGGCCTTTAAATACCTCCTGTTTGATATATTCTCTTCCTTCCACCCCATCCCCCAGGGGCCCACAACAACCCCATGGCTTGACTTATTGGATGACAAGATTCATAGATACATGCAACAAGAGGTCTTGACACACCGGTTTTTCCTCCCCTATTAGGAACTGCTCTTGATCTTGAGACACTCCCATCTGTCTATTTCTGAACAAAATGGTCCTTCCAAAGATGTAAGTCCAACTCCTTCCTGCTCATTATGTGGGTCTCCACCCACTGATACAACACATTATGACAGTAGGAAGACTCACACACTCCCTATAAACCTGCTCTAGGTTTGCCCTGTCCTGAATTCCCCCCCAATCAACATTCTAAACCAGTGACCCTTTCTTGTCATTTTGCCGTAAGAGCACTCCCACATCTGTACTTTCAACCTCATACCCACAAATTCCCAGTGTTCTCTTGGTCCCAACCCTCCCCCTATTATCCTGGACCTTCTGACCCACCCTTCCCAATCTACTCTCCTGTCAACTCTGCACCATCCAACCCAATAATATCAGTACCCTCCTGTCCTATCCCTTCAATACACAACTACACTCTTTCACTTTACTATAGATTACATCCATATGGGTGAAGGCTCACAACCTTTTCTTCTCTTTCTATTTCTTGTAAACCTATCTTACAGACAATAGCTCTCTGAGAATGCTCAATTTCCTTTATTCATATCAGTGAGGTCATGTACTGTTCATCCTTCAATGACTGGCTTGCTTCAAACAACATAAGGTATTCAAGATTTATTCATGTTATCCTGTGTGTTAGTACTTTATTCCTTCCTGCAGCTGAATAATATTCCATTGTACTTATATACTACACTTTGTTTATCATTTATTCTGTTGATGGGCACCTGGGTTGATTTCTACTTTTGGCAATAGTGAACAATGCTGCTATGAACAATGTTGTGCATATATCTGTTCATGTCTTTGCTTTCAATTCTTCAGGGTATATACCCATCAGTGGAATCACTGGATCATATGGAAGTTCTATAGTTAGTTTTGTGAGGAACCATCAAACTGTCCTCCATAGTGCCTGGACGGTTCTACAATCCTGGCAGCAGTGAATAAGGGTTCGTATTCCTCCACATCCTCTCCAACACCTATAGTCTGCTGTTTTTTTAAATAATCACCATTCTAATGGGTGAAAGATGGTATCTCATTGTAGTTTTGATTTGTATTACCCTAATAGCTAGTGATGTCATGCATCTTTTCATGTGAATTTTAGCAATTTGGAATTCTTCCTCAGAGAAGTGTCTTTTCAGATCGCTTGTCCATTTTTAAAATGTATTGCTTGTCTTTTGATTTTCAAGATGTAGGATTTCTTTATATATTCAGGATATTAGGTTTCTATCAGATATATGGTTGCCAAATATTTTCTCCCTTTGGGTAGGCTGCCTTTTCACTTTCTTGATAATGTCCTTTGATGTGCAGAAGTTTTTAATATTGAGGAGATCCCATTTATCTATTTTTTCTTTTGCTGCTCATGCTTTGGGTGTGAAGTTTATGAAATGATTTCCTATTACAAGATCCTATAGATGCTTCCCTACATTATCTTCCAAGGTCTTTATGGTCTTTGGTCTTATATTTACATTTTTGATCCATTTTGAGTTGATTTTGGTATAAGGTGTGAGATGATGTTACTCTCTCATTCTTCTGAATATGGATATCCAGTTCTCCAACCACCTTTTGTTGAAGAGGTCATTCTCTGTTTAGTGGACTTGGTGACCTTGTCAAATATCAGATGACTGTACAAGCAAGGATCAATTTCAAAACTCTCAATTTGCTTCCTTTGGTTGGTATGTCTTTCCTTGTGCCAATAGCATGCCATACACTTTTGGCCACTGTATTTTTGTAGTATGTTTTAAAATCAGATAATGTGATTTCTCCATTTTCACTTTTCTTTTTCAATATGTCTTTGGATATTCAGGGCCTCTTGGTTTTCCAAATTAATTTCATATTAGTATTTCAAATTCAGTAAAAAAAAAACCTCTGTATTGATATTCATTGCAATTTTATTAAATCTGTAGATTATTTTTGGCAGAATAGACAACTTAAATATTTTTACTCTTCCTATCCATGAACAGGAGATATCCTTTTAGTTATTTAAGTCTTCTTTGATTTCCTTTAACAATGTTGTCTAGTTTTCTGTGTAATGTTTTCATGAACTTTACATCTGAATATGAGCAATGAAAGAAAATAGATGAATGGAATCTCCTCAAAATTAAAAATATTTTCACCTCAAAAGAGTTTATCAAGAAAGAGAAAAGGCAGCCTACTCAATGGGAGAAAATATTTGGTAACCATATATCTGATAGGGGTCTATTATCCAGCATATATAAAGAAAACCTACACATCAAAAATAAAAAGGCAAACAATCCATTTAAAAATTGAGCAAGTTCCCAACTCTAGTAGCAAGGAAGCTGACAGGTCCTGCACTAGTCTATCAAGGTAACTGCAGGTACATTTTTCTGGCACAGACTGAATAATCAGTAGTTTACCAGGACAACTGTAGTCATCTTGAACCTGTGCTGCATAGATTGATGCCCACACCTACAGTTTCATCTCTGCCCTAAGCCAGGGGAGAAAGGGGCATAAAGCTTCATCAGTCTCTCTGGGCAACTACAGTCTCGGCCTGCATGAGGTGGATTAGTCCATACAGCTGTGGCTCTGTGCCTATCCCTGGCAAAGGAGAAAGATTGGAGAAGTTTCATTGGTCATTGGGGCAATGAGCATAGCTTCAGCCTCCAGAGTGTATAGCACCAACTACATCCTTGACTCTTACTACAAAACCAGCAAGAGAGAAGGGCAGGAAGCCCTAAACTAAAGTGAAAAACTGCACCCAGAATAAATACTCTAGTAAGCCATATGCCAAAATACCAACAAAAAATTACAATCCACACCAAGAAACAGAAAACTATGGCCCAGTTAAAGGAATAAGATAAGCCTCCAGATGACATAAATGAGACATAAACTAATCATAGATGTTCAAGCAAATCTCCTTAATAAATTCAAATAGATGCCTAAAGAAATTCAGGATTAAGAAGACATTAGATGAGCACAAAGAAGAATTTGAAAGTATACATAGAAAAATAGCAGATATTATGGGAATGAAATGTGCAATAAATGAAATTAAAAATACATTCAAATCACATAATAGCAGATTTGAGGAAGAAGAAAGAATAGGTGAGCTTGAAGAAATGGCTTCTGAAAGTGAATGTAGAAAAGAACAGATGAAGAAAAGATTGGGAAAACCTGAACAAGGTCTGAGGGAACTAAAGCACAGCAAGTGACATGCAAACATACATGCCATGGGTATCCCAGAATGAGAAGGGAAGGGAAAAGGGGCAGAAGGAATATTTGAAGGAATAATGGTAGAAAATTTCCCAAACCTATTGAAGGCCATAGATACCCATATCCAAGAAGCACAACATACTCCCATCTGAAAAAGTCCTAACAGACCAACACCTAGACACACACTAATCAGAATATCAGATGCCAAAGATAAAGAGATTTCTGAGACCAGCAAAAGAAAAGCAATGCACAATGTATAAGAGATACCCAATAAGATTAAGTGCTGATTTCTCACCAGAAACCATGGAGGCAAGAAGAGAGTGGTATGATATATTTAAGATACTACAAGAGAAAAACTTAATGCCAAGAATCTTATATCTGGCAAGATTTTCTTTCAGAAATGACAGTGAGTTTAGTGTATTCACAGATAAACAGAAACTGAGAGAGTTTGTAACCAAGAGACCTTCTTTTCTGGAGATAATAAAGAGTGTGCTGCAGCCTGAAAAGAAAATACAGGAAAGAGAGGTCTGGAAGAGTGTCTAGAAATGAAGATTATATCAATAAGAATAACTAAAAGTGTTAAAAGAGTGGTGAAAATAAAATATGATAGTTAAAACTGAAATATTCAGGAATAAAGTTAACCTAACCAATGATGTAAAGCACTTGTATTCAGAAAACTATAACTCATTGTTAAAAGAAATCATAGAAAGACTAAATAATTGTAAGAACATTCCATGCTCATGGATTGAAAGACCAAATATCATTAAGATTTCAATTCTACTGAAGTTGATATACAGATTCAATGCAATCCTGATAAAAATTCCACCAGCATTTTTAAATAAATTGAAAACATGATCATCAAATTTATTTGGAAAAGTAAGGGGTCCTGAATACTCAGAAACATCTTAAAAAGGAAAAATGAATTTGGACTTTTTAAGTCGTATTACCAAGCTCTAGTGATAAAAAGAGCATGGTAAAGGCATAAAGACAGACACATAGACCAATAGAACTTAAATTATGGTTAAAAAACAGACCCTCACAACTATGGTCAAGTGATTTTTGACTAGCCTGTCCAACACACCTAGCTCAGGCAGAACAGTCTGTTCAACAAGTGGTGCTGAGAAAATTTGATATCCATAGTGAAAGAAGGAAATAAGACCCCAATCTCACACCCTATACAAAATTAACTCAAAATGAATCAAATAACTAAATATAAAAGCAAAAACCATACATCTTCTGGCAGAAAATGTTGGAAAATATCTTCACAACCTGGTGGCAGGTGGTGGATTCTTAGAGAGATAAGAGGAGGACTGAGATGGACTACTGATATTTAATGTATGTAGAAGTTTTAATTAGCTTTACTGTAAAACTGTGGAAATGTACAGAGTTGATGGAAACACATTATAGTGAGTAACAGCTGGTTTATAAATGAGGACATGGCTGAAATTGGTAGTCTAGGGATGTATATGTCAATTGATAGAAAGCTAGAGAATAATCTAGGTACTGAATAGCACAGAACCCAGAAGTGGATGAGAATAGTGGTTGATGGTACAGATGCAAGAGTGTCTTTTGTGAGCTAGAGCAGATGAACATCAGTATTGCAGGGTGGTGGGAATGTGGAGAAACAAGGGTAAAATATAACTGGAGTGAAGTATGGAGTGTGGTTAAGAGTAATAATGTAATAATCTAGAATTTATGTCAAAAGTGTACTGTGTTTATAATGAGGGAGTATGGAAAATGTTTGTCAAATGTTTGCTGTGGAACTGGTAATAATTGGATGAAATATCTCATAATCTGTAACAAGTATCCCACTGGGGTGTGGTGTGTTGAAAGGGTGTTGTTTGGGAATTCTGCACATGTGCATGATTGTTTTGTAATTTTACAACTTCTGTTATAAAAATATATTTAAAAATAATAATAGGATGGGTTGGGGGAAATATACACCAAATGTAAGATAAGGACTATAATTAGTTGTAAGATTTTGACAATATTCTTTCATAATTTGCAAAAAATGTCTTAAGATAATGAAAGGTGTTTGTGGAGGTTTGATGTATGGGACCCCTGTACGATTTTATGAATATTTGCTGTGTCAGTTCACAACTTTTAGGGATGTACATGAGAGAGGCTATATTATTGGGTAACCAGATTGATTGCCACCCCTACCAACATCCATTTTCCACAAATTGAGGTCATTTTTGGGAATGACTACAAGGTGCTGCTTTGTATGAGACACTTAGTCTCATTTACCTGGATTACAGCAGTCACATGTCTGTGGGTTGAAGCTTTTCTCAACTCATGTCTCCCAAATGAACTCTCTGAATGAACACTTAATGGAAGGCTCTAGAAGTTACATTTGTATTCCCTAATCATACCGTCTTTGACAAACCAGGATAAATGAATTCCTATCATATTTTCCTTCCCTAGAGTGTTTTAAAATAGTATTTATTGAAGTATATAATATATATATATATAGTGAGAGTTTGATAAATTTCAAAAATTAGTGCCATTCTTTAAGTTCCCTTTCAAAATTATAAAGAATCCTCCCCATGTCTTATCTTGATCACACTCCATTCCTGTCTTCCCAAATATAGTCATTACTTAAATGTTTAACACAAAAGACTAGTTTAGTAAATATACTTTTAATTGAAAATTTTATAGAGATAAATGCAATTGTGAGAGATATGAGACACATAGGAGACTTTGTCACGTTTCACCCAATGCTCACATTTTGCAAAACTATATCATAACAACCAAAATACTGTCACTGATAAAATCCACTGATCTTATTCAGATTGCCTCATTTCTCTTGGACTCATTTAGATATTTGTGCATTAAGTTCTATTAAATTTTTATCACAAGTGTAGTTTTGTATATCCACTACCACATTGAAGACAATGAATGGTTCAAATACCCAAGTACTTTCTTGTTGCACTTTTATACTGTCTCAAATTATACAAGTTGAATTTTAAATTTAATTCCAAGTGAATGTCAACTGTGGCACAGTGGGAAAATAAGACAATAATAGATGAGAAAAGACAGTTTGTTGTGCACAGGTCCCACAGAATGAGGGATTCCATCATTGGTCAAGGGGAACCATGACTGGCTTTGGCAGTTCAAGTATCTGGTAGGGAGCACACAACCAGAGGAAGATGGAACCAAGGATTTGTGTCCATCTTGTAGTCCAGGGGAGGAGATTAGTAGACTTCCCATGGGAGTGAGGCATTGTTTAGTTTAAAGCAGATGTGCACAAAAAGTGAAGGGACTGGGAGTTTGACAGCAGTGGGTTAAAGCTTATCATTTGTGACCTGCTGTCAGTTTTGGGCAAAAACACATTTCACCCAAATGTGTTTTGGCTGTAGGTTCAGGTTTGGGTTCTGGTTCTGGGGCCATTTAGGCCCCAGGGGTGGTGGGTTGACTATTAACTAGGCTAAACTTCAGTGTTGAGGCAAGTGGCTTAGCCAAAGTATGACAGATTCTGAGACAGCACAAAATTTTTTGATGGATATGGCAATCCGTGCCTTGTGTCTCTGTGTCTTTCATTTAGATGAGTTGGGAAGTTTGCGTGGCTAATATAATTATTGCCAAGTGCATAGCATTATTAAGCCAGTGCATAAAGTACTTGAGGATATTGGTGATTACAAAAATAACAATAAATCATAAAACCAAGAGCTAGAAGCCAACTTGAAGCTGTTTCCCTTTCCCATAAGGATATAACAGGAGGAAATATGAGAGATTTTTTTTCTCATCTACAGTATCTGTTGAAAAACCTTGGCTATATTGTGAAACATCCTTATCTCTTGAACCATCTTTTGTAAGGTGATTTTGATCTGCCCTAAGTTATTAATATACATTACTAGGAGGTGTGTCTTATGCTACCGGCACTCCCTTACTTGACCAAGAATTAGTTTTTAGCTAGACAGTTATATACGTCTCCCTGGGCTAGAAAATCTCTTTGTTGTTGCATTAGCCCTTAGTATCTTGTAAAGGGACATGTGCTCAGGCAAACATATGCCCTATAAATGTTGGAAGGTTGTCTCTGTTGTGTGTTATTAAGATAAAATGTTTAAATTGTCCATAGGGGGTGAAACAGGGCAAGGCATCTGTACAATCTTGGGTGTGCATGACATTGGCAACAAGCATACCATAATGAAGAGGTGACACCATCTGGCACAAGGTGATGTTTGTCAGGGGCAGATCTATAGGTGGGTTTTCCTCCCAGGTGATAATCCATAAAAAATGGAGAAATTTTTCATGCATGTTTAAATAACATAGGACAGCTCTACTCATGATATTTCTGTAGGTGTCTATAAACAGGACTCCAAAACATATTGAGAATTATTTAGGACAAGATTTTGGTTGTGTGCTTCCATGACACCCCATTGCATTTTCTTCTACAAGGAGAATATGTTGTTTCCACACTTATATGCCATTTGGATGTTAATCCTTTGTAGGCCATCTTTGCAATCTAAGCTCTTGTCTTAAAACAGTATTTACAGCAGTTAGGAGTAGAGAACAATCAACAATGCAGGTATAATTTTTCATAAAAAATCAGTTTTATTGATACATGTTAATAAAGCATACAATTCATCCAAAGTGGTCAAACAATGGTATTTGCTATAATAATTGTACATTCATCAGTTCAATCATTAAAAGAGCATTTTTTATTATTCCATTAATACAAATATTAAACAAAAAACAGAAGTACAAGAAACTTCGTCACCCCCCAATCTCTCTATACTTCCCCCACTGTTCATAGCTGCTGTTTCTGGGTAGTCTATCTAAAGTGAATAAACATTTGTTTTTAATATAATCACAAAGTTGTATATTCATCATCTCAAAAATTTAAGAAAAAATTCATTACTTCAGAAAGACAGACTTCATAGCCTTAGCATTCCTTCCTCAGACTAACATAACCATTTATCTTCATTAATCTTTACAAATTGATTTCTATTTATATTTTATATAAATGGAATATGTAATACACTATGTCTTATCTCCTTCACTTAATATAATGTTTTGGGGTTGTTGTTTTTTTTGGCTAACATTAACATTATGTACTATTCACTTACATTTGTTCAATTTCAAAGAAAAATGGTCTCATATATGCAATTCTACCAATATTCATATTTCACATTTTTATATTTCACATAATATATTTAGTTCATAATATGGCAATCATACCATATTTGCCCTTTTCAATCTGGCTTCATTCACTCAACATAATGTCCTCCAGGTTCATCCACATTGTCATATGTTTCATGACTTCATTTGTTCTTACTGCTACATAATAATCCATCATGTGTATAAACCGCAACTTGTTTATCCATACATCAGTTGTTGGACACCTCAGTTGTTTCCAAAACTTGGCAATAATTAATAACACTGCTATAAACTTTGGTGAGCAGGTATCTATTAGTGTCATGACTCTCAGTTCTTCTGCGTATATACCTAACAATGGTATTGCTGGGTCCCATGGCAAGTCTCCACTCAACTTCCTTAGGAAGTTCCAAAGAGTCCTCCACTAGCCTTACCATTGTACATTCCTACCAACAATGAATAAGCATTTCTATCTCTCCACATCCTCTCCAACATTTACAATTTTCTGACTTTTTATACTGGCCAATCCAATAGGCATGACATAATATCTCACTGTAGTTTTGATTTGCATTTTCCTAATCTCTTTGGACATAAACATTTTTTCCTGTGTTTCATTGACATTTGTATTTATTCTTTGGACAATTGTCTTTTCAAATCTGTTGCCCATTTTTAAATTATATACTTTGCCTTTTCATTTTTGAGTAGTATGATCTCTTTATTGATCATGGATATCAGAAACTTATCTGATAATAATGGCCAAAAGTGTTTTTCCCATTTAGTTGCTTGCCCTTTCTCCCTTTTGGTAAAGACTTTTGAGGTGCAAGTGTTGAATTCTGAAGAGTTCTCATTCATCTATTTTGGTTGTTGTTGTTTCTCCTCCTCTGGGCATGAGTTTTAAGGAACTATCACATACCACAAGATCTTGAAAATGTTTTCTACATTTTCTTCTAGGATTTTTATGGTTGTTATTTTATATTTAAATCCTTCATCCATTTTGGAGATAATTTTATATAAGGTGTGAAATAGGGGTCTCCTTTCTTTCTTTTGGATATAGCTGTTTTGTTCCCATAGTACCATTTATTGAATAGACTGTTCTGGCCTAGCTGGGTGGGCTTTACAGCCTTGTCAAAAATTGCTTGACTGTAAGTGAGGGTCAATTTATGAGTTCCTGATTTGGTTACATTGGTCAATCTGCTTGTCCTTATGCCAGGACCAAGGTATTTTTACCACTGAAGCTAGGCAATATGTTTCATAGTAAGGAAGTGACAGTCCTCCAAATTAGTTCTTCTTATTTAAGACTTTTTTTGATATTTGGGGCCTGTTACCATTCCAAATAAATTTAATTACTGACTTTTTTATTTCTGCCAAAAAAAATTAGGATTTAAATTTTTTTAATTTTTTAAAAAGATACATAAATTACATAATTGTTACACAAAAAATAGTGATTCTCATAAGCCCCACCTCCCACACTTCCCACAACCTCCCACATAAACATCCATGACACATTAATTGCAATGGATAAACACATCCTGGGGCTTTGTCACTAAGCATGTACCATAATTCACATTGTAGACCACACTCTTTCCCACACAGTTCTGCATGTTTTATGATGATATAAAATGGCCTATATCTGCCATTACAATGTCACAGAGGACAATTTCCAATTCCTGAAAAAGCCCCTGTATTACAATTGCTTTTCCCTCTCCCTGCCCCCAGAACCTCCAGTGGCCACTGACTCCACAACAATGTTGTAATTTCTTCATTCATTTGAAACACAATATGTCTACAGTAGAATACCAGTTAGTCCACTCTAGTTCATAGCTCTTTCCCCAATCTGAGGAGTCTGAGATGGTGTATTAGTCAGGGTTCTATCAGGAAACAGAATCAACAGGAGATATCTGTCAATAAAATACGATTTTATAAGAATCTCTCACATGACAGTGGGGATGCACAAGTCCAAGTTCCACAGTCAGGCTGCAAGCCAGGGGCTCTGATGAAAGAATGATGGAAGGTCCTTGATGAGTTTCTGGGAGAAGGTGTCTGTCCAAAGATGAGTTAGGAAATTCTCTCTGAATGTTGAAATCACTTCCCCTTTTAAGGCAGTCAATGGCTTGGGTACAAGCATTATCCATTCTTGATTCAATTTCCCTGATTGATGCAGATGTAATCAGCCATCCATACAGTAATCTCACTGGTGATCAAAGTATATAAATGCTCTTGTATTACAATTAGCCCAGTGATTGCTGGACCTAATACCTAGACACAATTACCTGGCTGAGTTGACACATTAGCCTAACCATCATTGTCCACCCCTTGTCAACTTAGCAACCATACACATTACCCTAAACCATACTTAGCATCTAAGTAAAAACAATAACATACAAGCATACATATATATTTCCACCTAACAAAGTTTTAACTCCCCTGTGAACAACTGGAAATGCATTAATTCCCCACAGAATAGGGTGCAAGACATTGGACAATATTCACTTTTAAACTTGACATCCTTAAATATTATGACATGAAATTAATACAATTTTTCATATGATGGGGAAAAGGTTGGGGAAGAAAACAAGAAATTCATTTTGTGTACATATACAGTCATACTCATAACAAAGCAAGGAAGAAGGGTTCATGACTATTACAGTCCTCATTTCTGTAACTGGTCCCATGGTTGAAGTTCATATTTATCACTACCTTCTTCCACTACCCCTTCAATGTTCCTGTTACCTTCAGCCAGCAACTAAGATGGCCGTGGTTCTTTGCCTGGTGGGGTGATCCAAACTTTCTTTCCTGGAGATTCTGGGCCAATGTTACTCCTGCTTGAATTGTTTTGTTGCAATTTTCCATTGACTATAATCACAGGGCAAGGCAGTACCAGGAGACGCCCTAGAGGATCTCCTGCATTCCAGGCAAATTCTTATTTATCCCCATTATGTAGATGTAGTCCTGCTTCCCCTTGAGAGTCAGAATCAATCACCTCAGCCAGCAAAGTAATTCCTTTCTTTGACTGTTGAATCACAGGCAAGAGGATCCCAAAGTGGCCAGATGGCAATTTTAATTTCCAGTTCAAAGGAATCATCAATGGGTTCCCTGGTGGCAGCACTCCTCCTTTTGGGAATAAAACTGGTAGACCATCACAGCTTAAAGTTGCAGGGACAGGAAGCAAAAATTTTCCTAGTGGGTCACTAGGGGAAATAGTGAGTGGTGCTCCTCCCATTTCCACCCCTTGTTTCCTGGAGCAATGAATCCTTGTTATAGGAGGAACAGCACCATAGAGAAGATGCTGATTTAGAGCATACACAGCATCCTGGAGACTCTTGTCCCAGCCCTGCAAGGTATTGCCAACTATTTGGCACTGTAATTGAGTCTTCAAAAGGCCATTCACCATTCTATTAATCCAGCTGCTTCAGGGTGATGGAGAACATGGTAAGACCAGTAAATTCCATGGGCATGAGCCCATTTCTGCACATCATTTGCTGTGAAATGGGTTCCTTGATCAGAAGCAATGTTGTGTGGATTGCCATGGTGGTAGATAACACATTCAGTAAATCCACGTATGGTAGTTTTGGAAGAAGCACTGTATGCTGAAAATGCAAACCCATAGCCAGAGTATGTGTCTATTCCAGTTAAAACAAATTGTTGCCCCTTCCATGGTGGAAGTGACCCAATCTAGTCAACCTGCCACCCAGTAGCAGGCTGGTCACCTTCAAGAATTATACCATATCAGGGGCTGAGAGTGGATCTCTGCTGTTGGAAGATTGGAAAATCAGCAGTGGCAGTAGCCAAGTCAGCCTTGGTGAGCATGTTCCTGAGCACATGCATGACCTCATCTTACCTCCATAGCCATTTTTTCATGACCCCATTGGCAATGACAGGAATGGCTGGGAAAAGAGGCTGAGTATTAGCTACAGAGCAGGTCATCTTATCCACTTGATTATTGAACTCTTCCACTGCTGAAGTCACCATCTGGTGGGCATTCACATGGGACACAAATATGTTCATGTTTTTGCCCACTCAGAAAGGCAAATACCTCTTCCTCATACCTCTTTCTCAGATCTCCTGGTCACCAATTTTCTAATCATGTTCCTTTGAAGTCCCTGACCATCCAGCCAAATGATTGGCAACTGCCCATGTATCCGTGTACAAATGCACCTCTGGCCATTTATTCTTCCAAGCAAAATGAACAGGTAGGGTCACTGCTCAAAGTTCTGCCCACTGAGAGGATTTGCCCTCACCACTATCCTTCAAGGATGTCCCTG
>PVKH010024124.1:0-13698 GCA_004027955.1 Chaetophractus vellerosus
AATCTTAAAAAAAATAAATTTAAAAAAAATCAGAGCCATGGCTGGATGGTATGGCTGGAAGCTACAAAGAGAGTCAAGTGGCCTCTCTTCACCTTTTCTTTGAAACTATCTAGTGCGGCAATGATTAGAAGTAATTTGATTCCTGAGAGGTGCACCGATGACATTTACGGAATGTAAATTGAAGGAGCAGACCTTAAAAATCAGACACAGAATCTTTTAAGCTCCTGAGCGTCCCCAGTTTCCTCCTTGGTAAGACAGGGGCCAGCCAATGATGCTGACACATCACGAAAAAGGATCAACTAACAATGGAAGTGCTGTGGTGACCTAGGCAAATGATAAAGAGGACAGGAAATAACTGAACTGGAACAATGCTGTATCTCATGACCTGCCGTGTGCAACAGACGTGTCCCAAAATTTTCGCAGGCAACTATTTTGAATCGAATGTTTGTTTTCCCTTGGACAAATGCTACAGTTATTTGTGTGTTTCATCTTCACTCCTGATTAATCTGTAATTGTCACTCACTTAAAACCTCCTTTCCCTTTCCACACCTAGGGCTAGAAGTGGATACCGTGAACTGTGGGGAAACATTGAAAAAAAAAATAATGTTTTCAGAGTACAGTTCATTTTCTCCTGTGAGGTTATTATTTATTATCCATGTGCTCATTTCAGATTATGAGTTATTACTGCTGGTTATGCCTGCTTCTTCTTCCAATCACTGCACACTGGCACACAGAAGCTGACATAAAAAAATGATACCTGCCAAGGGGAGGACAGTAACAACATCTGAGAATTAGGTCGGTTCGAACAATCTATTGGGAAGAAAAGTCATCCATCTGTACACTTGAATTTTGAATTTCAGTCAGAATTGTTTAAAATGTGGAGCAAAAGCAGCTTTTCTGTAGGTATCTAAAACTGAAAATGGTTAAACCACCCAAAGGCCCCACAGTGTCATTATTATTAGCTTCTAAGATTAAATTTCAAAATCAAAGACTGCGTGTGTGTTGGCATTTTATAAATAAGTAGGTAATAAGGCATAAAATTCAATACAAGTCTCAGACAGAAACATTAGACGATGGTGATTTTTAAGTGCATGGAAGAATAGAAGCAAGGCCATATTGAAGGGAGAAAATTAATTGCCCACAATCTCGAGAGGTATTGGGTCAGGACAACTGCTGGTAAAGTTATGTACATGTCCTATTTGCCTTAAATTTGCAGCAGAACCAGTAATATTGATTGTGAACTTTATTCACACTCATATTTCATCAAATTATCATCCACAACAATTCACATCCATCATGTACATCTATGTAAGGCAGCCTTCTTTCCTTCTCAGTTCCTGCACATAGTAGCTCTTGAGTAAATAATTGTTGAATGACTGGATGAAAAAATATTAGCCAGAAGTTCCTGGACTGAGAGTAAAGAACAGGTATTGGAGCAAGGGGTGGATAATACTATGGCTGCAACTGGGTCACTCGGGGTAAATAGCCATCAGTTTTTAAAAAATAATTATATCATTATTAAACTCGGAAGAAAAATAAAATTCTAGATCAGCCATAAAGAGACACGGAAAAGGGACCTGAGTAGTTTCTCTTTGAGGGACACAAATGAAAATACACAGGCAGGTGCTCTCCAAGACTGCGTCTATCACATATTATGACACAAAGGTGATCACAAACAATTAACAGTTGTTCTGAGTTTATGAAATTGTTAGGTTGGATGCCCTATAGATGTTGTTTACTCCAGAGTGAGTCCATTGTTATTTTTAACACACTCACACAAACAGGAAATCTTTTGCCACATGCAAAACATTTATCAATTTTATATCTCCCCCTTATTCACAAAGTTAAAAAAAAATTTTCTTTAAAAAAAGGTCATGGGAAGTTAGTTGGGAAGATGCGTGATGCAGTCCCATTACCTATTAAATATCCAAAATTGGATTTGAAAAATATCATAACTTTGTAATTTAAAACCAATTTGAGTAGCATTTTAATAAGATTTGAGGCTTTCGAATACTCATTTTATACCAGCAGCTGCTTTTATCTGGTTAGAGAGATGACTAAGTTTACAATTAATATCTTTAACAAGAATGCACTGAAAATATATTCATCTGGTTATTAAGACATCCATTTGTACATATTTCTCGTTATGATAAGATAGTGCGGGCCTATCACTGCCTTACTCTGCTATTATCCAGATGGCTACAGGTGGATGTGTTGCTGATACACACAGCTGTGTGTTCGTGCTGTGTCAGTAGCAGCCCTGAGCGAGATCCAGTCAAAGACTCTGCAGAGCCGTGAGGTATATAAATCTCCAGAGTCTCCAACTCAGTCAACCGTACAGCAGCTCAATTTTGTGCCACAATCCTCGTAATGAGATTTTTCAATGGTATCAGCTTAACATTAATCCTCGGCGGGTTACTGTGGCATTTCATTCTGAACACTTTGGTTCGTGGCGTGATCTTTCAGTTCTTTCTCAAAGTCACTTCCTCTGAAAAGTAGAAATCAGATGTGAAAATCAAACGATTGATGACTTTCATTCCTCTTTGTGTACCCATGTTTTCAGGGTTACTGCCTTGCTAAAGAAGTGTCCACAAATGACCACTCTTTGCCTCCCTCTCCCTCTCCATGTTCTTTTGGCTGCTCTTTCGGGCCAGGTCCTGCTTTTCTTCAAATATGATCAAGAAAAGACCAAATGAAACTAGCATTAAAAATAAAATTCCTAACATATTATTTACTTTGAATTTTTTAATCTGTTTTGTAACTATATTAAAATAAACCTATTAGAGATGCACTGACTGAAAGCTTCCTTCTCTTCTCTGGTTTATGGTTGTTGCTGTGGGTTTACTTATTTATTATTTCATTTGGACTAAATGAGTTTCCTGTGGAAACGGCATCCAAACCCAGTTAACATCCGATTTTGGACCACCTCATTCTACCTGTTTTCTAGATGCATTAAAGTTGTATTGGAAGAAAGGAGTTATGTGGCCACTTTGAAAAACAGCGACAGACATTCTAGTAGCACTGGATTGGGTTTTATCCCTGCCACATGGGAAGCAGCCTGCTCTGAATTTGATTGAGGCTGTCTGAGGAGGTCTTGGACACTGGAGCAGACCCCTTGGGTCAGTGGAGACAGACTGGAGGCAGACAATGCAGAGCAGCACTGAAGCAGAAAACTCTACTGTCAAGAGCAAAAACCAATTCTTTCTACCCAGATGGGCATGGCTTAACCTCCCTTGAAATCTCAATGGACATTTTTCTTTCTTTGATTCTCTATAAAGGGAAAGACAAAAAGGACTTCTTGTCCTTGCCCAGGAAAAGAGTGGCCATTGGTCCACGTATTTAATGAAAGCTCTTAAGTTACTTAAATCACTGGGTAGACCAGGTGCCTACTTTCCTGAGGTCACTAGCAATGTATGCCATCACCTGTGAAATGAGATAAGGCTCATTTTCTACCACTGGAGAAATTCAGTGGCATGTTGATCCAGAACTAATTGGCTGTAAATGTTCTTCCTGTGGTCTAATGCCACTCACTCTTCAGGGAAATCCAGTAGGGTCTCCACATATAAAACAACACATCCTGAACAGCAGTTTTCCCAAACTTTGCTGTGCAAGAATCACCTGGATGGGCTTATTAAGACACAGATTGCTGAGTTCTGTCCCCAGGGCTTCTGATTCCATAGGTCTGAGTGGGACCAGAATTTGCAGCTCTTAGAATTTCCCAGGGGAGGGTAATGCTGCTGGTCTAGGTGCCACACTTTGAGAAGCACTGCTGTCCTGTGTTAGAACTAGCCACTCACCTTTTTAGTATTTTTTCCATTTGATGGCCAGTTGACCAGTATTTTGAACTTATCGACAAGGTTTCTTTAGTCCAGGGACTGGCTTCATCTGTCTACATGACCCTGGTCTTAAACTCATTATTAAACTTGCATCGTTGGTATCAAAAATAGTTATGAAAATAACAGCACAAAAAATAAATAATAATTTTTAAAAAGAAAATAGTACATAACATTGGCATAAAAGCTTACCTTTTACAGAGCATTTGTACATCCATTACCTCATCCAAGCCTCCAGAGAACACCCAGCACTATTATTATTCCCATCTTGCGCATGAGAAAACTGAGGTTCAGCTTGCTTGATTAGATTCTCCCCCAATTTTTTTTCTGTTGTTGTTGAAAGCAAAGAATTAGAAATCACCTTACTCCATGAGGTGGTAGAGTAGGAACTGCCACCAGGCTAACTCCAGAGACTTGGTCTTCAAATCAGGGTATGTGAACTCATTATCCAAAGAGTATTTGTATATGCAATGATAGTTTTAAGAAAGTCAATTTAAGAACCTCCGCTGCAATAAGCACTTTTTCCTAATGTTGATCTGCCTGAAAACACATCCTTCTCCTTTAGAACAGAGAGGCCCAATTCCACTAGCCTGGGACTAGTAGCCTCCAGGCACTGAACAGTAGGGGTAAGGGGCAGTTCAAAACATTGGTGTCGGTAGTGAGAAAGCCAAGGTCTCTAAAAAACAAGTAATGTGTCCTTTTCCAGTGAGGTGGTTTCTAAGTCTTTGGTTTCAACAAAATTGAAGAAGGACCTAAAAAGTTAGCGGGTATATCATTAACAATTTTTGATTCTAGATAACTAAGTGAACTCACAGTTCACAGAATTGAGTGATGTAGCTATAAGAAAAAAACTCCTTGCATGCCCATTTATTTACTTATGTGAAGAAAAGTAGAATTAATGCTAATTCTAGCAATAAGTTATTTTCACCCATGGATACAAGAGTCATTTGGGGGGAAACCCTCCATTTCATGTTATCAAGAGCTATACTTCCAAAACAACTTTATTTTTAGTTTAAAAATTAGTTATCACAGGGGAGCATATGCGACTCAAGTGGTTGAACACCGGCTTCCCATATGGGAGGTCCTGGGTTTGGTCCCTGATGCCTCCTAAAAACAAAGACAAACAACCAGCAAACAAAAAAAACCAGCTTCCCACTTACTAGGTCCCAGGTTCAATCCCCAGCCCTGGTACCTCAAAAAAAAAAACTAATTATCACAAACTATAATGTATTGTTATATTGTTCAGTTGTGTGATGATAATAACCTAATCGATATCATCTTTATTATTTGGAAGTCTGTGGTCAGAGGACATAGCTTTAATTTTAGATTTAGATATAGATGTTTGTTGCAGAGAAATATAATAGGTTGATCAATAAAATCATAAAAGCAGGATTCAAACATAAATATATGCTACATTAGGTTAGAATTCTGTAAGAGAAGTGGAATGGAAATTCAAGTTCAAGGAGAAAAGGGAATCAGGCAAAATTTCATTTTGATCAGGAGCTTGTCCTTGTGGTTTTTAAGTGGCTGACAACAGGTACCAAATTGCTGTGCTATTTAGATTCCATTGGCAGCATTTGAAAAAACATCACAGTTTTATTTAAAGATACCATTATTTACAATATGCTAGAAATTTTACCGTTAGCAAAAGACATACGCACAACTCTGATGAAAATGTCAATGTCAACTTAAAAATATGGGAGGGGAATATGATTTCTCCAAATTCTATTGGGGATAGATGAAATCTGAAGACCTCTGTTCCATTCAGCTGGCCTCTGGCTTCCTGATGCTGGTATGTGCTGGACATATCCTCAGGGAGGTGAACGGCTCTGGGACTGTATTTTTTCCCCAACACATCCCCTCCCACACCCCATTATCATTTCATCCTTGCAAAATGTTTCTTAGTTTCAGCTTTACCTGCAGGCATAATTGAATTTATCCCCATGTATTGTAAGAAGGAAAAATAACTCGACTTCCTTCCTATCTTAAGATGAAGCTACTGCAGAATATTCACATTGATTTTTTTTAAAAAATCTGACGGGGCAGGAGATAGAAATGCATCTACAAATCTAGCCAGCCAGTGTGGCAGAAAAGCAGCCTTCGTGCATCACTCCTTTTTCTTTCATGCCTTGAGAATGTTGGTGGAAGTAGGTTCTGGGAGGCCTATCTAGACCCAGACATAACATAAGCATTACTCAAACCTCCATATTTAGCTTTATGATTGTGTCTCTTTCTTGATCTCACTCTTTCAGCCTTTATGAACTGTCAGTTTTCCATGGAAATTTCCAGATAGGTAAGATAATGTCCAATGCAGACATGCCTGAACATTCATTGTGAAATACACAAATTCCTCCCAATGTATTGTGAACCAAGATTCAAATTTCAGAAATCTTAATGAATGAAGCTCCTAGTCTCACCAAGTCTTATCATGGCTTACCTAAATAATAATAAATCATACTAAATCCAAAATGTTAATTATGCTTATCTCTGGGTGATGAAACTTGGGGAGATTTACTTTCTTTTAAAATATTTTCTATATTGCTTGAATTTGCCACTTGACCATGCAATTATTTTTGTAACTGGAAAATACCTACATTGCTATTTGAAGGTAAAAGAAAATGACAGAAAGAATCCCAGTTGTAATTAACAGCACTGAAGTATACACTTAAAAATGGTTAAAATGGGGACTTTTGTGTCATATAACAATTTAAGAGGAAAAAAAAAAAGAATCCTAGAGGAACAAGATGGCAGTAGAGTAAGGCGCTCCAAGAGTCAGCTCATCCTACAAGGCAGTTAGTAATCACCCAGAGCTATCTAAAGCACCTGTTTGGGGGACTCAGGAGAAAAGAAGAGCATCCTGTAACATCCTTGAAAGAATGGAAAGAGGAGAATGCCCATCTACAGTGAAGATTTGGGAGTATAGCATTCCAAGCAGAGCAGAGGCTGGTGCCCATCCTCCACTGGCAGCACAAGCCACCTTGGCTGGAGTTGGAAGCTCCATTTCTCAAAAATGGGGGAGGGAGAGACAGTCAGGAATCAACTTCAGCTACTGATTAGTAAATTTGGCTGGCTAAAGTATGATACTAAGAAGAGCTAAAGTTTGAACCTGTCCAATTCAGAAAGGGACCAGTAGCCACCACTTTAACTCCGCCCCTGACATGAGGAGAAGTGGGGCTGATTGAAAATTACAGTGATGGTAGGGACCGGCTTCTTTCCACCCAGATTGGATTGCAATCCTAGCCTAAGCTCCAGCCCCACCTCCAGCCAAAGGAAACTGGGGGATCCGCACCAGCCCTGGCAACTGCAGGTGCTTTCAGCTGGCACAGACTAAATACTCAGACACCTGGGGATCCATCTCCACCCCCCTCAATAGGATAGGAGGGGAGCTGTGTTTCCTCAGCTTCTCTGGGCAGCTGCAGGTATTTTCAGCCTGGACAGACTGATTTATTCAGCACCTGAAGCACCACCCCTGCCCACCCCCCATAGGATAGGAGGGGCCTGGTGTTTCCTCAAGCTCTCCAGCAATGGCAGGTACTTTTGGCCTGCACAGGACTAGACTGTTGGGCACCTGTGACTCCACCCCCATCCCATAAAGGGCAGAAGGGGCAGTACTCCCTCAGCCTCTCTGGGCAATCGCAGGTGCTTTTGGCCCATAAGGATTAGATTGTTGGGCGTTCAGAAGGGTCCATCCCCTCCCCTGGCAAGGGAGGAGAAGGCTGGTGCTATGTCAGTCTACACCAGCAACTGTAGTCAGTTTTAACCCACATGGCATAGTTTGCTGCCCATACCTGCAGCTCAATCCCTGCCCCAGGCAGAAGAAGGGGCAAGAAGCTTCATCACTCTCTCCAGGCAACTACATACAATCTTAGCTGCACAGCTTGGATTACTACACACAGCTGAGGGTCCATCCCTAACCCTGGCAGAGGAGAAATGTGGGAGAAGCTTCACTAGATCCTGGGGATGTGGGCAGCTTCAGCCTCCACAATTTACAGTGCCAACTCCATCCTTGGCTCCTGCTATGCAACCAAGAATGGAGAAAGAGCAAGAAAGCCCTTAACTACAGAGAAACTGCACCCAGAATAAATACATCTAGTAAGTGAGTTGCCAGGACACCAACCAAAAATTAGAATCCATACCAAGAAACAGGATGATATTGCCAAGTTAAAGGAACAAGATAAGCCTCCAGATGACATAAAGAAATTGAGACAACTAATCATAGATGTTCAAACAAATCTCCTTAATAAATTCAATGAGATGGCTAAACAGATTGAGGATATTAAGAAGACACTGAGTGAGCACAAAGAATTTGAAAGCATATATAGAAAAATAGCAGATCTTATGGGAATGAAAGACACAATAAGTGAAATTTAAAATACACTGGAGGCATATTTTGAAAATTACAGTCGTGGTAGGGACAGGCTTCTTTCCACCCAGATGGAATTGCAATCTTAGCCTAAGCTCCAGCCCCACCTCCAGCCAAAGGAAACTGGGGGAACCTGCACCAGCCTGGGCAACTGCAGGTGTTTTCAGCTGGCACAGACTAAATACTCGGACACCTGGGGATCCATCTCCACACACCCCCCCCCCAATAGGATAGGAGGGAAGCTGTGTTTCCTCAGCTTCTCTGGGCAACTGCAGGTGCTTCCAGCCTGATTTGAGGAAGCAGAAGAAAAAAATCAGTGGGCTGAAGACATGGCCTCCAAAAAAAAACATTTAAAAAAACCAGATAAAGAAAAGAATGGAAAAAATTAGACAACATCTCAAGGAACTAAATGATGGTAAAAGACATGCATTATTTGAAGAAATAATGCTAGAAAATTTCCCAACCCTATTGAAGGACATAAATATCTGTGTCCAAGAAGCACAATGTACTCTATTCCAAATAACTCTCCAAGACCTACTCCGAGACACATATTAAATAGAATGTCAAATGCCAAAGACAAAGAGAAAATTCTGAAAAAAAAGCAAGAGAAAAGCAATGCATCACATAAAAGGGATACCCAATTAGATTAAGTGCTGATTTTTCATCAGAAACCATGGAGGCAAGAAAGCAGTGATACAATATTTTTAAGATACTGCAAGAGAAAAACCCCAGCCAAGAATCTTATATCTGGCAATATTGTCTTTCAAAAGTGAGAGTGAGTTTAGAATATTCATGGATAAACAGAAACTGAGAGAATTTGTAACCAAGAGACGGGCTTTGCAGGAAATACTAAAGAGAGTGCTATGGCCTGAAAATAAAAGATACACAATAAAGGCTTGGAAGTGGGTCTAGAAATGAAGATTTTATCACTAAAAGTAACCAAAAATGTTAAAAGAGTGGTGAAAATAAGATATGACGGATAAAATGTAATGGTCAAAATGGTTGAAATAAGAACTGACTTTACAGTAATAACATTAAATGTTAATGGATTAAACTCCCCAATCAAAAGACACAGGCAGAATGGGTAATAAAATATGAGCTATCTATATGCTGTCTACAAGAGACACCTTGAATCCAAGGATACCAATAGATTGAAAGTGAAAGGTTGGAAAAAGATATTCCGCACATGCAGTAACAACAACAACAGAAAAGCTGGAGTAGCTATACTTATATCAGATGAAATAGACTTTAAAGGCAAAACTGTTATTAGAGACAAGGGAAGGACATTATATATTAATAAAAGGGGGAATTTACCTGGAAGAAATAATCATAAATGAATATGCACCTAACCAGGATGCACCAAGATACATGAGGCAAACACTGTCCTACAATAATAGTTGAAGACTTAGATACACCATTCTCCATATTGGATAGAACATCTGGGCAAAGGATCAATAAAGAAACAGAGAACTTGAATAATATGATAAGTGGACTAAACCTAATAGATATATACAGAACATTGCACCCCCAAACAACAGGAAATACATTCTTCTCAGGGGCTCGTAAAATTTTGTCCAGGATAGAACATATGTTGGGTTACAAAGCAGATGTTAATAAATTCAATAAGATCAAAATTATACAAACACAATTGCTGCCACCACCGCCATGTCTTCTGGGCTCAGCATGAATGCCCTACAACTCCTGGTGGAGCAGCTCAAGTTGAAGGCTGGTGTGGAGAGGATCAAGGTCTCCCAGGCGGCAGCAGAACTCCAACAGTACCATGTGCAGAATGCCTGCAAGAATGCCCTGCTTGTTGGTGTACCAGCTGGGAGCAACCCCTTCCAGGAGTGCAGATCTTGTCCTTTACTCGGAAGACTGTAGGGAAGAAGTTCATTGAGGAATGCCTTCAAGTACAAAGTGATGAATGACTGCCTCCAAGTTTCAAGAAAACACCTTTCTCTAGCCAAACAACTTTTAGATATTTGAGACCTTTTTTGTGTGTGTCCTAGTCCTACAGCCAAAATTCTACAGAAATTGATGCATTTCTACTCAATTAAAGAAACTGGGTGGAAGAGTAGGTCTTTTAAATAATAATGGCCTAGTTCTTTTGGTGAAGTGCTTCATACTTAAACAAAAATCCTACCACCAAATATACCAGACTACATCTCTTGCATAAGTGAATTACCAGTGTTTCTATACCTGGAATACCATGCATGTTTTATTTACTGGATGTTTACATTCTGGGGAGGAAAACATTTTTGTTTTTAAAAAATTGATTATTTGTATTTTGTTGTTCCTAAGATTTTATACTGTAACAAAATTAGTTCTTGTCTCATAAACTTAGTTTCTAAATGAAGCTAAGCAGCTATAAAACTGAGAGGAAGAATAGGCTTTCCTAATCAGATAGTGTCTTGATTTTTCTAAATAAGAAGATTGGTTTTTTTAAAACACTAGACATGGGAACTGTTTCTGGCAACTTTTTTGGGAAAGATTAATGTTGTATTATGTAGGAGGTTGCCCCATCCTGTGTATGAAGCAGATCTGAACTTTGTCTTAAGTTCCTCTACTTTATAGTTGTGCTTTTAAAAATACTACGTTATTTCATGTCTCTAATAAATGTTTAAAATGTGACCTATAAAACAGTCAAATGGCTAAAAACAAAGTAATGTGAAAATATTATAGCCTCAAAGAATTCTTAATGTCAGAGTGTTTTATTTTGATGATGTGCCTTCAGTTTGATTTGGGGCACTTTTAAAAGAATACTTTAATTGTGTTTGTAATAATCTCTGAAGAGCTTGGAAATAAAATTTCTGCCTACTTCAAAAAAAAATTATACAAACACTTTCTCTGATGATAATGGAATAAAGTTGGAAATAAACAACAGCCAGAAAAAGGGAAAATTCACAAATGTATGGACATTAAATAACACATTCTTAAATAATCAATGGGTCAAAGAGAAATCAATAAATATCTTGAGATGAATGAAAACAAGAACATAACATATCAGAACCTGTGGGGTGTAGGGAAGGCAGTGCTGAGAGGGAAATTTATAGCCCTCAATGCTTACATTAAAAAACAAGAAAGAGCTAAAATCCATGACCCAACTACACAGCTGGAGAAACTAGAAAAGGAACAGCAAATTATTCCCAAAGGAAGTAGAAGGAATGAAATAACAAATATCAGAACAGAAATAAATGAAGTTGAGAACAAAAAACAATAGAGAATTAACAAAACCAAAAGTTGGTTCTTCAAGATTAACAAAATCGATAAACCTTTAGCTAGACTGACAAAGGGAAAAAATAGAGAAGATAAAGATATTTTGAAAAAAGAAAATTACAGACCCATTTCCCTAATGAATACAAATGCAAAAATCCTCAACAAAATATTTGCTAATCAAATCCAAAAACACATTAAAAGAATTATTTATCATGATCAAGTGGTTTTTACACCAGGCATGCAAGTGTGATTCAACACAAGAAAATCAACCAGCATAATATACCACATTAATAAATCAAGAAGAAAAATCACATGATCCTATTGCTTGATGCAGAAAAGTCATTTGACAAAATACAACATCCTTTCTTGATAAAAATACGATAAAAATCAGAATTGAAGGAAACTTTCTCAACATGATAAAGGCCATATATAAAAAACCCACAGCTAACATTGTATTCAATTGTGAAAGACTGAAAGCTTTCCCATTGCGATTGGTGACAAGACAAGGATGCCCACTGTCACCATTGTTGTTCAATATAGTGCTAGATGTTCTATCTAGAGCATTCAGGCAAGAAAAATAAATAAAAGGCATCCAAATCGGAAACAAAGAATTAAAACTTTCGCTGTTCGCAGATTATATGACCCTATCCCTAGAAAGTCCTGAAAAAGCTACAACAAAGCTGCTAGGGCTAATAAATGATTTCAGCAGAGTGGCAGGATACAAGATTAATTCACAAAAATCAGTGTTTCTATACACTAGTAATATGCAAACTGAGGAGGAATTCAGGGGAAAATTCTATTTGCAATAGCAACTAAAAGAATCATATATTTAGGAATAAACTTAACCAAGGGCATAAGCACTTGTATTCAGAAAATTACAATGCATTGCTAAAGAAAATTTTAAAAGCCCTAAATAAATGGAAGAATATTCCATGCTAATGGATTAGAAGACTAAATATTGTTAAGTTGTCAATTCTACCCAAATTGATATACAGATTCAATGCAATCCTGATAACAATTCCACCAGCATTTTTTAAATAAATGGGAAACAGTTATCAAATTTATTTGGAAGGATAAGAGGCCCTGAATAGCTGGAAACATCTTAAAAAGGAAAAGCAAAGTTGGAGGACTCTTACTTCCAGACTCTCAGTCATATTACCTTGCTACAATGGTAAAAACAGCATAGCACTGGCATAAATATAGACACATAGAACAATGGAATCAAGTTCATAGTTCAGAAACAGATCCTTACATCTTTGGTCATGTGATTTTTGACAAGACTGTCAAACCAACCTTGCTGGGGCAGAATAGTCTATTCAACAAATGGTGCTGGGAGAACTGGATATCCATAGCCAAAAGAAAGAAAGAGGACCCCCTATCTCACACCTTACACAGAATTACCTCAAAATGGATCAAAGACCTAAACATAAAAGCTAGAACCATAGAGCTCCTAGAAGAAAATGTGGAGAAACATCTTCAAAACCTGGTGGATTCTTAAACCTTATACCGTAAACACAAACAACGAAAGAAAACATAGATAAATGGGACCTCCTCAAACTTAAACACTTTAGTGATTCAAAGGACTTCATCAAGAAGGTGAAAAGGCAGCCCACTCGGTGGGAGAAAATATTTGGAAACCACATATCCAATAAGAGTTTGATTTTCATTCTATATAAAGAGATCATACTACTCAACAATCAAAGAGCAAACAATCCAGTTAAAAAATGGGCAAAAGACTTAAATAGACATTTCACCAGAGAGGAAATACAAATGGCCAAGAAACACCTGAAAAAATGTTTACTAGCTATTACAGAAATGCACATCAAAACGACAATGAGGGAAGGGTGATGTGTCTGGGGCTCCGCCGGCCTCACTATGTCTGCCATTTTCAATTTTCAGAGTCTGTTGACTGTAATCTTGCTGCTTATATGTACCTGTGCTTATATCCGATCCTTGGCACCCAGCCTTCTGGACAGAAATAAAACTGGACTGTTGGGTATATTTTGGAAGTGTGCCAGAATAGGTGAACGAAAGAGTCCTTATGTTGCTGTATGCTGTATAGTGATGGCCTTCAGTATCCTGTTTGTACAATAGCTTGGAACAATGCCAGAATTTGATTGCAGTCAGATTTCAAAATGAAAAAGGACTTACATACAGAAAATAATGGAAAGAGTGTTTAACCCTTTTATCTCTGAACATAGAATGAGATAAATTTCCAGCTGCTGTTCTCTATTTTTATGTTATTGGACCAATGTTCTATATAAATAATTAAGATGTAACCAAATT
>PVKH010024125.1:0-13695 GCA_004027955.1 Chaetophractus vellerosus
TCTAAAAAAAAAAAAAAACTTAAAAAAAAAACAAATGAATCTGGGAACTTTTAAAAATCAAATACCCTACTTTTAAGTTTATTCTTTTAAGAACTATATGTATGGCCCAATGACGAAACTCTAAGTTATGATTCCTGAAGTTCCTGATAAAAAATGTTTAGTTTTTCAAAGTCAGTTGTTCAACTGACCCTGAATGCTTATTAATAACAGTTGTGTGTCTGGGCATATTAATTTTTATGTTTGCATGGCAGTAATATTTTTTTTGCAGTGCTCCAACTCTTCACAAATTCTGTTTCACACATTCACACTAAACTTATGAGAGAAATAAGGGAGTGTTTTGCAATTTATTCCTATTTTGCTTCATGTGAAAGCAAAGGTATGGAGCAGCAACTCTCTTGGAAACTTTGTGAGAGATAGGACTTGGGGTTAATCCAAAACTGAACTGCTTTCTTCAGATTTCCTAATCTTTGATTGACTAATCCATGAGTAATGACTTAGTGGTCTATATTAATCATGAAGAAGATGATGATTGTGATAATTATGTTTGAGCTATTTTGAGCAATTTACCCTGCTTACTCTAACTTCTCATCTGTTTTTTGTTTTATTGTGTTTTGTTTTTTTGTTTGTTTTTTAGTATATGAATTGAGAGCCAGATTTTGGAGTCACAGTCCACTTTTCCCTCTCCTTTATTCTCAACCACTGGATACTGTTGTTTGAGCCTTAGAAATGCCTGTTAGATTCACCCTCTCCTCTCCACTCCCATTGCTATGTTTCTTATCATTACTTTTGCCACACTATGTATGGATTGTAAAAAGTGCTTCCCACCATGCTTCTTTGCTTTCAGCCTCATTCCCTGTCATTTCACCCTGCACTCCATTACCAAGATAATATTTCAGAGACACCCTTTCATTTTGCCACTTCTCTGAGGAGCTTCTAGCTTACTGTGTTCAGCCCAAGTCCCTCTGTCTGACTTTTGAGGCTCTCAATATCTGGAGCCCCTTCCATCTCCACAATCTCATTGCTGTTGCTCCTTGATGTACACCCTCATCTCCAGTTTTCTCACTGTCGGCATCCCTGACACTTTATCCAGTGCTTTCTACCTGTATACTACTGGCCAACGTCCCCCAATTCCTGTTTCTCCCGCTTTCATGATCATGAACTACGTCAGAGCTTATTCCAATCCTCTTTCCTTATACTTAATCATAAACTAGGTAGTTCTATGATAAATAGTAGTCTATCCATTTAATAAATGGGGAAATTGATTGAAATAAGGACTTAATTTCTGCATTCCATCTACTAGAATAGGCAATTCCTCTTTATTTTTTTTCTGAGATAAAAGTGTTAATGAATAGCTCTTGGCAAAGTAATACATTTGTCCAACAAAGCAGTATATCAATTTTGTTTTGTTGTAACTGCAATACATAGCACTAACTTCTCCGGTGCTTGATCTTAGAAAAATAGCTTGGCCTCCCACACAGAAGATGAACTCTGAGGTTGCAGTCATTAGGTGGTGGCAAAGGGAGTCTGAAATAATTTAATAGTGGAAACCCACCAAACACATCTGACCCCGATCAATCCAGACATTAGTGCAAAGAAACCACTTACAAATTCTTTTAGAGTGATACCAAATCAGAAACATTTAATGTGCACTGAAAAAGCCACATTAAGAATCAAGTTCAGACAAGTAGAGGTGTGATATCTACAACCAGTGCCAAGTTAGAAAATGGTTAGCTCTTTAAATGGCCAAATTAAACAAGACACAATTGAGACTAATTCATCCCTCTAGGTCCCTATAAACCTACACGTGAGAACTTTTGAAAACGAAGTTGGGACTGATTGTGTCTTATTTTGCTTGGCCATTTAATGGGCTAACCTTTTAGGAATTTGGCTCTAACTGGAGATATCACACTTTTAGTGCCTGACCTCCCCCCTCACTTTTCTTATTTGTGTATATATAGAATTAAAAAAAAATAAGATATGGTGTTACATTATTAAGTTTAATAAAAGTGAAACACAAAGCCAAAATATGAAATGTGTTGAAATAAAAATGTAATTAGACTACCGGGGACATGTTGCTTTCTTTCTGGTCTACTTTATATTTAAGGGTTAGATAGTACTGGGTCAGATCACCAGTGAAGCTACTTGGGGGAATTCTCAACTAAGCCTAACTTGCTGCTGATTCACATTCATAAGCAAGCATGGCTGCAAGGGGACATCTGCATATTTGTGCACAATAACGCATGTGTTGAGAGGGGCACAGTAGACAGAAAATGTAGTTACTGTAGTTAAGTCCAAAGAGGGCCCCTGTCCAACGTCCTCAGTATTAATTCCATTGATGCTAATAGATTGTTTGTCAGTACTGAAGAGCTGGCAGTTCCCGAGGCTGTGAGCTTAGGTGGGAGAGAGGATGCTGAGAACATGATGGAAAAATTGCTTTCAGGACTGTTTTCCTACTAAGATGTTCTGTCACCTGTCAGCAAGCTTCCCCGGCTTTGAAAATGTAAATTTAAATGCCTACTCACCAATGCAGTGCTGGCTGCATAGATTATCAAGAAAAAAAAAAAGGTTCATGGCATTTGATTAACTTGTAAATCTTTACTGCAATTCAGTAAAGAGGGCACCTCTACTCTACTTACTAAAAACTGAAGTCCCTTAAGCATCCGATTCTGGGCCACTTATCTCAAGGGATATCTTATTGAGATACATTTATATAGAAAACTGTATTTTGGGGCCAATAACCAAGTAATTCTATTTAACCATTCCTTTAACAAGACATTCAGTTGAAAGGGACATGAAGCTGAATAAGTGAAGATGTATATTTATCCTTATATTTTCTGAATTTGGTCCTGCACATTGCTGTCCTTTCCTTTTAAAATTTATGTTTCTTAGTATTTCTGTGCCTCTGTGGGAAATAGCCTCAAAAGCTTTTCAAGGTCTGACTTAAGGTCTAATCCTGGGGTTGATTATGACAAAAAACTAGTGAAAGAATATTTCCTACTGTCAAATATCAGGCAAGATTTGATGCACTGAACTCAGAAGGGGCACTATAAGTATATGCATTTTAATCCTTACTCAGTTCTTCTCTTACTCTTATAGCTAATAGTAATTCTCTTAAAAATTTGTTGGCACTTTTCATTTGGCAGTTTCATGCTGAGGTAAATGTTGGCAGAGGAATAAACAGCTTCTGTTCCAGCTTCCTTATGGTTCTGTTCCAGGTCAATCCCAGGATACTGGCATAATTGGAGAGGTTTATACCCAGTTTCTGCCATTCCTGGCCAAGGAAACCTCTGGGAAAAGGCTTAGGGCTGTAATTACTTGGATGGTCCATGCCCATTGCGTGTCTGACCTAGAAGTCTATTTATCTCTGTACAAATTTCCTGGGTCTATCTATTCCTGATGTTCCTTGTCAAAAGTCATCATTTAATGATTGGACCACTCCTTTTTTTTTTTTTTCTTATGAAAGTGAGGCTAGCTTTGCTAAGAATCTGTTCTGTTAGTCTGTATTCCTTTTGAAGTGGCTCATACTATTACATGACTTAGCCTTTGTTTTTCTCTTTCTGAGAAGCCCACACAATTTTTCTTAGTATTGCTAATGGTCTTTTTAATTTTGTAACTGGCTTCTCTTCATAGCAAAAATGTTTGGTGGGCCAAAATTTATACTAATAGTGAAAATATATTGGAAAGACTCTTCATGTAGAGAAATGAGAAACTAAAGGAAATTTTATGCAATCACCAAATTTTAATTATAGAGATACTCTATGCAAGGTGCATAATAAACAGATATTAATTTTTAGAATAATATAGATATTGTGTGGGACTGATTGGGATCCTCTTTATTAGAGTGGCCTTCATGACTGAAATTATGTGTAAAAAGATTTTTTTGGGGGGGAGAAACGAGTCTATTTCTTGAATTTGTAAAGGGGTCATGATTTAATAGAGAGAGTAGAAAGAATATTCTAAGGAGGGACATTTTAGTTTACCAAAGGGCTGCAAGTGCAAGGTACTAGAAATGGGTTGGCTTTTAAATGGGGGTTTTATTTGGAGTAAAAGCCTATAGTTCCCAGGCCATGAAAAGTCTAAACCAAGGCACCATCAGTGATCCTTTCATACCAAAGCGAGCTGCCATGTGGAAAGATGGCTGCCAATCTCTGCCAAGGTCTCCGCCTTCCCCTCCAGAATCTACCATCTCTCGGAGCCCAGCTTCTGGAGCTCAGCTCTCAGCTATCAGGCATAGGGCTTTCTCTTCTTGAGCCTCCTATATCAGTCTCAGCTGCTCTGCTTCCTTTTTGAGGTCAGCTGCAAGCTATAAGGCATAAAGCAGGGCTCGTTTCCTCTTGAGCTGCTTCATGGGCTCAGCCTCTTGGGGGCTTCATGTTTAAGTGACCCTCTAATCCTCTCTCACATGACAGGATAAAAAATGGCAGCTTCCTTTTCCTGTGTCTGCCTGTCTCTTGCTTTCTGTGTCTCCATTTTTATCAGACCCAACAAGAGGACAGAAACTGAACATGAATCATGACCCACTGATGTAGTCCAATCAAAAGCCCTAAAGTGATCTCTTCAAGTAATCTAATCAAACAGCCCGCAACCAAATTTAATGCAATCAAAGGGTATCACACCCACAGGAATAGATTAGTTTGAAAATATAATCTTTCTCTTTTGCGGAGTCATAAAATAATCTCAAACTGCCACAAGGCAGGAAGATGTCAAAAATAGTGAAATAGAAGTTAAAAAAGAAATAAATCATATATGTATTTATACATATAAGCTATGAATAACTGACTTTAGCTAAGATAATATATTTGAGGTCTTGAAAAATGGGGAGCATTCAATAATGACTTTGGGAGACACTATTATTTCATACCTTTAAAGACCATGGCCAGAGAGTTAATTTGATCATATCAAATTGGTGAAATATTGATTTTAACCTTTTTCCCTTATGTTCAGACCAATTTTCTGGAGTGGCAAATGCTTCCTCTTCTGATTTGCTAATGAGATCATTTTAATTAAGAATCATAAATATAAAAGGCAGTCTACTGTACCCTGAAAGAAGACAATCGCTCTACTCCCAATGTCTAGAACAGTGTTTGTTCAATAAATAAGTAAGTTTAGATGCATGGAGGTCCAGAGTCAGTTCACCTCTTGGGTATGAACATTTATTGTCCATACTCATAGTTGGTCATCACTTCCTCTTTCACTAAATATTCACTACTCTTTACATTTTGAAATCTCACTCTTAATCAATTCATAGATGCTCAGAAGCTTTTCTAAATAGAAACACTCCATCTGAACAGTGGTAAAATGTTCAAGTCTGCATAATGGAAAACAAATTATGCATAGGAACTGCTTGCAATGACTTAAAAAGAAAAAGAATTGACAATTTTTAAACCTACTCCTGCTTCTTTAATTCTTTTGGCATGTGAGAATCAGATAGTCACTCAAGAATGCATATTTTAGCATACAAAAAGACTGCCACTTGGCTGCTTCAGTAACTTTTTAGTAGACCTCTAAACTGCAAAATAGACTCAAAATCCCCCAAAACAAGAAATGTTGTTAGGTTTGAAATAACTGAGGTGGTTTTGAATTTTTTCACTAAAGCAAGTGTCATGAGGTTAAAGACTTTGACCAAGACTGCAATGAACCATAAAATCGTCACCAGAACTCAGCATATTGTTCTTAACCGAGGTTGGATGCCCATCAATTACAAAGTGATATTTGACAGTAAAGATCTTTGTGGTATCATTTATTTGGGTTTTAAGAGCAAACATATATATTATAAATGTTCTACCTTTCCTTTGTTTTTATTGCCTTCCTATACTTTTCTTTTTATGGATTTGGACTATAAACATCAGAAAAATACAGTGATGAGTCAGTAAAGTTTATGCATTGAGTTAATACCACAGTTAAAATTTCTTAAAGAATTGTCTTTCACCTGCAGCATAGCCCTTCTTCTAGTTACAGAAGCTAGGAGACTGTTCAGCACCACCACTACTGCCAACAGCAAAACTGCTAGTAGCAGATTTTTACCCATGTTTTACAGATGCAGTATCTGAGTCTGGTGGAGAGTAAATAACAAAGCCAAGGTCACACTGCTACTGCTAGTAAGTGGCAAAGCCATGGTTTGGTTCCAAGTTGCTCTAAGTCTCTTGACCACTGTACTGTATTTATTAAACAGATATTTATTGAGTTACCAGTTTTTCTTTCTATATGTATGATACTGCTAGTCTTGATGTTTGAGCCATACCATCTAAGACATGGCCCTGCTCTTAAGTGGCTTATACTCTTGTCAGGGATATTTGAACAAAAACTAAGCAAAACAAGGCAGCAAATAAAATGTGAAGACTGATCAGTAACTCTACACAGAAAAGTGAAGGAGGGAGTTAAAGGAATTGCTAGTCATTTTAATTAAGGTAGACTCATGTTTTGGCCCAAATTATTTGTCCTTGAAATATAAAACATGGTGTCAATCCACCAGGAAATACAAATCTACTTGAGGAGAGAAGACCTAGTATTTGCATGAATGTTACAGCTCTGTGAAGTTTCAGAAAAGACTGACGTGGCCCGGGAAGATTCCAAGGAGCAGGTGGGACTTGAGTGGGACCTTAAAGGTTGGGTACAATACAGATGGGTAGAGAAGCAAGGGGAAGATGTTCCAGGACACTGAACTGGTTCACGTGAAGACATGGAATGGAGTATGCCTGAGGAGTAATGGTAAAATATGGAGTAGATCAGCCTTACTGGAGAATAAGTTTTCCGGGGAAGTTGTAGGAGATACGACTGGAAACATATAATGACCCACAGTGAGCACCTGTCAGAAAAGGGAGGCAGAGTGCAGGGGAGGGTGAAGACTCAAAGAATTCACCTCACAGTATTGCCTGGGGCTGACTCTGCTCACATACTAATGCATTAGTCTAGGATGTTTCCACATGCACTTATTTTAATACTAAGCAGCAACGCCAATTGAATACTGAAATAATTACCCGAAAAAACAGGCAATAAAGACTGTGGAACTATTTCCATAAACGGCAGCGTATTTCCTGAGGAGAAAAATGTGAGTTATTTCCTTTATTATTTTTAATACTTTACTAAATGCCTGCCAGTCTTTGGAGGGTCAAAAATAAACTCTTATCTTCGGTCATTCTTCTTATCTTTGAAACTTATCCGATAAGAGCATTTTCAACTTTTGAGTTGCAGGAACAAGCATCCTTAATAAAATTATATGGTACTTTCTTCGATATCTGATTTCTATCTGTGTTTATTGTCTTTCTTTTGACATTACTATTACTAGATGTTTTTTAAAAAAATAAGTTGTGCAGATTTGTTATCCTTAGGTACATAGAAAACTTTCAAATGAAATAGATTTCTCTAGACGTTTATTATATAGGAACAGGAGTTGGTGTGTATATATATATTTTCCCATTCAACTGGGCTGCTAAAAAGTAGAGCAAGTAAGTGAAGGAGGTAATAATGAAAAATTAAAATATTCTTTTTCTAATTCTGATTTTTTACTTTTGTTCTATTTCATGGCTATAAATATAAACATTTAAGGAGCAGTATTGATAAAGGTCCCCTTGAGTTATATGATTCATGTTAATATATTGGTTTAGAATGTGTGGTTTGCTCTCCTTCAAGGAGCTGTTATTTGTAGATTTTGTTCTGCTTTAAGGTTTGTTTTCTTTTTATTCTTCACCACAAGTCTACAGAGGCATACAGAGTTAAAGAAATAACTAGTCATTTAAATCACTGAAGTCAGGCAAGCAAACACCTTAAGACATGGTGTCTGTCTTCCAAGGTTATGTAAATCTACCTGAAGAAAAAAAAATGTGCAAAAAATAGTGAAATGACATTGCAGATTAGAATGCCAAAATTTATTATTATTATATTAGGGATATTATAGGAATTTAGAAAAGATGGGAGGTTAATGAGGGACACACATCATTCTAGATGTCTGCTCATGAAAGTAATAGGGCAAATGCTGTGTGTGTGAAAAAGAGGGAGAACTACTTTCAGAGCTAGAGAAACTTGAAAAGCCAGAGCAACTTGAGAAGCTAGAGAAACTGGCCTGTTTATAGGAAACTACCAGGGACAGGAGCTACTTTGGAAATAGTGGGTAAAAGTTGGAGTCAGATTGTAGACAGGTTTGAAGCCAGGGTTGGGAGGTATTGGGACAGGAATGACTATGATAAACTCAATATCCAAGGCATATTATATGATAGGGCATTTAGGCATTCTTCTATTCATTCATTTAACCAATTGCATTTTACTCCTAATATTTGTTAGCCATATTGCCAGGTGTTGGGAGTCCAGGATTTTAGAGGGAAGAAAAGATTGAGGGAAGAGAAACTATGAGGCAAATGTAGTTGTCCAGATATGAGAATGTAAGTGTCAGTATTGGAATACGGTATTGGAAATGAAGAGGAGAGGCTGGATTTAGGAGGTTCTTTGAAGTAAGACCAAACTGGTCATTTTTGCTGACTGACTTTAGAGGATAAGGGAAAAGGAAGAGTAAAAGATAACTCCAGATTCTCAAGGCAGGCTGACTGGGAGAATGGCACTGCCATTAATAGAAAGAATGGAATTAAGTAATGGGATCCAATTTTACAGTACAGAGGACAGGTACTGCTTTAAAGTGGTAGTGCCCTCCATGCAATTAGAGATTGGGGACTGGAGCTACATGAAAGGTCAGGGTTGGAAATATATATATTAAAGTCATTAACATTGTAAAGTAAAAGTCATTAAATCTGTCTCATTTAATGAGGGAATTACTAATTTACTGTAGTTGAAGGTCATCGAGTCAAGAACTAAATGTTTATAGAGATGTTCAAAGCTGATATTGGGATCATGGGAAGACAAAAGAAGACTTATGAAGAGCAGAAAAATTGGAGAAAAATGAAAGAAGCAAGATGTTTCACGTACCAAGATTTTCAATAATAAATTTTCATAGATTTTTATTTAATAGATATTATTTAGCACCTCCTAGATGCTTGGCTCCTGTCCTCATGGAGGTTATGTATTGGTGGAGGAAATACTATAAAGGTTGAAATACTATAATGCCTTGTAAGAAGACACATGGGCATTTTAATAAACTGACATTCAATATATTATGAAGATTCAGAATATGGGTGTAATCCCCAAATAGTATAAAAGATATTTTTAAATGGAACATTTCCCCCCTTAGGTTTATGATTCAGTAATCCAATGACTATAAAATAGAGTAATAAAAAAAGAGATAAGATGAACTGTGGAATGAAGAGAACTTTAAGTGTATGACTGATGTACATCATCATCATCAAGTATAGTAGAGCTTCTTTACAAGCCTATAAAAGTGGTCAAGTCCTTGAAAAAGGGAGTTGTAGAAGGGGTGGGGCAAGGACTAGGTACTTAAGGCATATTTCCTCGGGAAATGAAGCTGCTGAATAGAAACTATTGGACATGACCTTTTCTAACTTGTCCGAAAAGAATGTGGTGAACAAAGGGAAGCAAGCTCCAGTAAGACAGACAACACACACTTAAGTTATAGTCAAAATATCTTTCCTTTGGCCATATGTTCCTCGTCTTTGCAAGAAAAGTGTTGTTTCCCATGGAACAAAACCTTCTGCATAAACACCAGGATCCTTCTTGTTCTAATTAGACACTTGAAATACATGTGTGCACACACACAGGCACAATGACACAGTTTGCTTGTTTTTAGCTGCCATTATAACTTATAAGTCTTTCCAAGAAATTCATGATAACTCTATTAAGTGTTAAGTAATAGCCCTAGAGAAATGCTTGTTTGTTTAGCCAGCAAACATTTGCTATGAACAGCGAGACATGACTGCAAGTAGCCTGCTGGTACCTGTGTGTGGAGCCAATGTGTATTTTGTGACTTAGGAAATAATATGTTGTTAGACTAATGATTTTTTGAAAGACAAGTGCAAGGACACTTATTTCAGGTGACATGGAAAAGGAACATCAATACTTTGAGTCTTTTAAAGATCTATGATGCTTTAAAACAGTCATTATTCAGTGAGTATTTATCAAGTCTTAACTATCTGTAGGGCTTGGAAAAGGAGAAAGAAAACTAAAAAGAAAGCCATTGGAAAGTGACAAATGAGAGTGGCAGATAATAAAAACGATTAGAATTTAGAGGAGATAAAGAATAATGACATAACCAAATCAGAAAATTAAATAATTTACATCATCGTAATTGATATGGTATGTATCATGTAAGATAAAGTGATTCCTTCAGAGATACCTGTTCATGCTGGGCAGTGAATTTATTTTCACTTCCTTGGCTCTAATTAGGTGGGAAAGTCTTTATAAAGGAGGCTGGATTTAGGAGCAACTTTAAACAGAGGAGCTCCATGAGTGGCCTAGAGGAGGCAACAGTGTTTGGCTTGAGGAAATTTCTCAGGCTCAACAGTAAATTCTCTAGCCGAGGAAGAAAGAGACCAAATGTCTTATTAAGAATGAAGAGGTGGGGTCCTGAAAAGTATGGGAAAAATATGTAGGGAATTTAGAGACCAAAGGTAGCAAAACTCTTTATAATTTAGTGATTCATTCATAACCCTTTATGTCATGAAAATTAACACCTGGGCTGTAAAAGATAATCATATTATATCACTTCAGCACTTTGGAGAATATCATTTGACACAGTACATTAAAAATCCCTGGGATAATGAATATGCTACTTAGGAATTCTAGCAAGGTCTAATGAATAAATATAATATTTAAGCACATTCTGAGAACCTAGCCTAGATTCACTTGATAAACCAGATAAGCTTACTGTTAATGGGTTCGTTCTGGTTGGCTGAGTTAATAATGAGTGCTTAAAAACAGGCCTAATGCATATTTACTCAATAGTCTTAGAATACTCTGAGTGATGGCTTTGTGCACAGTTAGAAACCCAACATAATAAATATGCATTTGGAAGCTTTCAAAACTATTACTATACATTAGAATTACATAATTTTTATTTTTATTTTCTGTCCTTTAAGCTCACTCCCTCCACCACCTAATTGTATATGGCAGGTCTTCATTTTCATTATACCAGATAAATAGTGCAATTACCCTTTAAAGAAATTTGCGTGGTCTGGGGAGAATTAATAAAAATTATTATAATCGTGCTGTGTACAAAGTGAAATATTTCCAACTCATAGCTTGGCAGTATCTGCTTAGAAATAATAATTAAAAATTCTGTTCTGTATATTAAAACTTCTAGGTTTATTACTTTTAAATGTAAGTCTTTAGGGAAAGGTTTTTTGGCTTGAAAATAAGCAATATTTGCCATGAGCTGAGTCAGGGCCACCATACTCAATTTCACAAGTATTTATTAAGTTTCTTTTGTGATAATGAAAGATATGGCAAATTAAATATTATAGTTATTGCCTTTTGGGAATTTACCATCTTGTTGTCTCCTAAGCAAAATTCTATGTGAGGAGCTTTGTCTTGGTATTTCCCCCACCTCTTTAAGCTTCCTTATCTCTACCATCACTGCTTTCTTGGGTGTTTGTTTGTGTATATTTGCCTAAGACAAGTACAGTTATTTTGATTACCAGGTCTGTAAGTTAGGAGTATTTTTAGTTGTAAGTAACAAATATCTGGGCAACAGTGGCTTAAATAACTAGGTGTTTATTTTTCTCAACTATCTGTATGCTTAGAAGTAGGCAGCTGTTAGCATTGGTTAATTGGCTCAACAATGCTAGGACGGGCATCTAGACAATTCCTTGTGCATTCCTTCATAGTCACAATTGCAGCACCAGGTGCCTGTTTGTATTTCAAGCAGAAGGATTTGGGGGAAGGAGCAGTGTCATATACGTTTATTACCTCTATAACAACATCAAGGAAAATTTACCGAAATCTTTACCAGAATCTCCCAAGAGATTTCTGCATATGTATAATTGGCTAGAACCATATCACATGACTAACCTTAGGTGCAAGTGAAGATAGGAACACGAGTTTTTGGTTGAGGTGGAAAAGGAGAAGGGGATTGGAAATGAGTGTTGGGTTAGCCAGACAATAGTGTTTGTCACACCTGGAGAGCCTGTGCTTTACTGGTTTAGGGGAAGAGACTCATAGGGCCAGTCAGGAAGAGAGGAGGTACAGATGGAGCAAGCTGTAGAGCCAGCCAAGCTTATTTCTTCCCTCTTCATCCAGATCTGCACATTAAACCAAGGGGACGCATGTTAACCTTTGAGACTACTATTGTTTCTTTATTTTCTCTTGATTTCATTTTGCTTTCACATACCATAGTAGAGAAAAAATTGAAAAATAAACTCGTGGCCTCATTTCCTTAAAAAAAAAAAAACCCACAAAATTCTTCATGTTTCCAATGTCTTTTTTCTTTTTCAAATCAATTTTATTGAAACATATTCAAAACCCATACAATCCATCTGAAGTGTGGAATCTCCAACTTCTTTTTGATCCCTATCATTTCATGCAATTTAGTATAAATATAAGTAAATACTAACTTATTTTTCACCTAACACTATTTCATAACCTTTTCCTCTCGTTTCATTTTGTTTATAATGAATGTCTGTATTGTTTTCATTAATTCCTTAAGGAGTGACATTGGCAATACTAGTTTAACAGCTGTTTCAACATGTTATAATTGTATTTAAACTTCATAACTTACTATTTTTAATTTGAAATAATCATCGTTTATCTCTCATGTTTAGCAGTATATATGTGTTTGCATGTGCTGTGTGTATATATTTTGCTCCCAGAAAAGATGATTATCCCTTAGAATTAGCCTTTCCCTACCACCTTTATAATGCTGACCAATCTGTAAATGCTGCACTTAGCAAGTCAGTAGAGATTAGACCAGTGGAATTACAAGCAACGACCAAAAAAACATGATTGTATACCTTCAGAAGAATTTTTAAAACCTATGTAAACCTTGTACATTTGTAGATGATGTTTACCATTTTTTCATCATAAGATTAAATTATTGCAAGTATAATTTCTGACAATAATTACAAATCCAATTTTGTAAAAACTGAAATTTAAAATTAAACAGTCACATCACTTTTTAAAAGTATCTAATGGGCTCTAGATACCTCAGAGATATGATATCCAATATCCATTTAAAAAAAGTGAAAAAGTTCTGCCTTCATATCTGGGATTTTCACATTACATTTCTTTCTAGTTGAATTCATATTTTATTTCTATTTGCACCACAGAAGTTTATCCTAATATACTATATGTTCATAAAAGTCTTGAAAGTTCAATATTCACTTATGGGAGAATATTATGCATTTATCCCCCTGTAGCTAATAGCATAGACCGAAGAGCCAGACTTCTTAAGCTCGAATCAAGTTTTGCCACTTACCAGCTGAGTGAGCTTGAGAACCTCACTTATCATCTCTGGGCCTGTTTCCTCAGGAGTAAAGGGAGGAAACAGTATTCCACGTCTGACAGAGTTCTTGAGGGAACTTAATGAGTTCACATCTGTAAAGAACTTAGAATAAAGCCTGGAACATAAACAAACGCTATATAAAAGTTCTCTGTGATTGTGAGACTGAGACGAGACTCAGCACATATTCTACTTGTTAAAAAAATAGATGTAAGTGCTGAGAATGGATGGATTTGTTTTATTTCATCATTCAACTTTGAACTAAGTTACATGCTAAGACAATCACATAGTGGTCTATCATCAATTTTTTTTCAATGAAAGGGTTGATGACTTGATAGGGTCCTCTTTCAATTATGTTGAAA